>JANHGN010003954.1:0-16677 GCA_024605025.1 Megaceryle maxima | reverse complement strand
ACCCATAGCTCAAAGTGTTAAATAATTGTATACATTATTCAGTTTTTAAAATAATAATCCATTAATGAGATTTCTAGGTGCCGCTGCCGCCGCCGAGGCCACCGGCGGCCGAATGGCTCGGGCCGCCGCGGCAGGGGCGGGCCGGGGGCGGGCGGTGGGGCCGGGCTGGGCTGGACTGTGCACCGCGCGGCTCCGCAGCTCCCCCGGCCGGCATAGCCCGGCACCGGCCACCGGGGACCGTCCCGCTCCGCCCGACGGCCCCGATCCCCATGTTCCAGGATTTAAAAGGTGGCTACAAAGATCATAGAATTGTCAGGGTTGGAAGAGACTTTAAAGATCACCCAGTTCCAATCACCCTGCCATGGGCAGGGACACCTCCCACTAGAGCAGGTTGCTCAGAGCCCCCTCCAGCCTGGCCCAAAAAACTTCCAAGGGTGGGAGTTCCCCCACCTCTCTGGGCAACCTGTTCCAGTGTCTCATCGCCCTCATGGTGAAGAACTTCTTCCTAACGTCCAATTTGAATCTCCCCACCTCTAGTTTTGATCCATTCCCTCCAGTCCTACCACTCCCTGAAAGCCTAAAAATTCGCTCCCCAGCTTTCCTGTAGCCCCCTGAAGATACCAGAAGGCCACAGTGAGGTCTCCTTGGAGTCTTCTTTTCTCCAGACTGAACAACCCCAACTCAGTCTGTCTTCACAGAAGTGCTCCAGCCCTCTGATCATCCTTGTGGCCCTTCTTTAGACATGTTCCAGCACATCTGTATCTTTCCTGTAATAGGGGCTTCAGAACTGGATGCAGGACTCCAGGTGGGGTCTCATGAGAGTGGAGGGGGAGAATCCCCTCCCTTGACCTGCTGGCCATGCTTCTCTTGATGCAGCCCAGGATACAATTGGCTTTCTGGGCTGCAAGTCCACACTGACTGCTCATGTTGAGCTTCCCATCCACCACCACCCCCAAGGCTTTTTCTTCAGGGCTGCTCTCGAGCCGGTCACTGCCCAGCCTGTATCGCTGCTTGGGATTGCCCCCACCCAGATGGAGGACCTTGCACTTGGCCTTGTTGAACTTCAGGAGGTTAGCATGGTCCCACCTCTCCAGCTTATCAAGGACCCTCTGGATGGCATCCCTTCCCTCCAGCGTGTCGGCCGCCCCACGCAGCTTGGTGTCGTCAGCAAACTTGCTGAGGGTGCACTCAATGACACTGTCCATGTCTCTGACAAATATGTTAAACAAGACTGGCCCCTGTACTGATCCTTGAGGGACTCCACTTGTCACTGGCCTCCACCTGGACATGGACCCATTGACAGCCACTCTTTGAGTGCAGCTGTCAAGCCAGGTCTTTATCCACCAAATTGTCCATCTGTCGAATCCATATTTTACCAGCTTGGAGACCACGAAGATGGAGAATCCCTTTTTATAAGGAGTCACGTGGAAAAGACAAGGTGTAACAGATACAAGTTTCTTCTGGGAAGGGTCTGGTTGGACACCAGGACATTGGAATAAGCCCCCCAGGGACGTGGTGGAGCCCCAACCCTGGACACTTTGAAGACTCAGCTGAACGTGGTACAGGACAATCTTGTCCAGACTGGGCTTTTCCCAAGAAAGGTTGGACCAGATGATCTGTGAGATCTCTTCCAACCTGAGATTCTATGATTCCCAGCATGGGGCTCTGGACCTGCATGTCCCAGAATTAACTCAGGCCAGTGACCACAGCTGGACACTGCTGGGCAGGACATCTGCACCCACACCAGATACAGCTGGTTACGATGCTCTGGGTGTGAGGAACACATCAGTGGGACCAGCACCTCCTGCCCCAGGAATACGCTCTTCCCACTGCAGCTCCTCCAGGCTGTGAGGCACCAGGACACACCCGAATGAGCCCCAAGCACCCTCAAAGGGCCAGACACAGGACCAGAACCTCCAGGCCACAGGGTCATAGCTCTCATAGTCCTGGCTTTACAGGCCCAGGACAGAGCAAGGCTCCTCTGCGGTTACAGTGCTGCACGGGTGGTGTCGCCACAGTTGGTGGCACCATCTGCTGCCCATGGTGCAGGAACACAGACAGTCCATGTGCTTGTGCTAGCCACAGCTAGAGCCAGCCCTGCTCCATGGCTGGGGTGTGGAGTGGGTGGCCACAGCCCCCCTGCTGAGCTCCACAGGAGGACACCCCAAAAAGCTGTGCTCCGAGCCACAGTAGGCTCTCTCTCTTCCTGCCCTTGGCTTCACACAGCTGTCTGCAAAGGGACCATTTCTCCCAACCACCCCCAGCACCAGGCCAGTCCCAAGCCCCACCGAGGGACCAACACTGCAGCTTAACCTGCGTAGGAGGCTGGAGATGCTGAGTGAACAAGCAAAGTGGCAGCTCAGAGCTCAGCAGAGTCCACGCAGGACCCCTGCAGTGCCCAAAGCACCCACCCATTCTCCTGGCAGAGTGAAGCAGGCACCACGGGAGAGGGGCCTGTTCGCACCCTCCCCAGAGCTGGATGCGACGGCAGCACCACGGGGCTGTCTTGGCCCGGTAGAGGCAGCACAAAACCCTCCCAGCCTTCGCCAGCTCCCTGGGATGTTTTCACCCTGTGCCAGCCCTGCCAAACAAAAGGCACAAGCAGCGCTTTGTGCTGCAGCCCCAGTGCTGGGTCAGGCAGGGCCCATAATCCTCATCAAGGAAATTAAGCCATGCATTGATTTTTTTTCACCAGGATGGGAACCGCATGCACGAGGTCAGCTGCAAAGGGCTTCTTGCATAACCCACTTACGTGCTGCAGAGCCACACTGCCCGGTCAGCCCCATGGCCAGTCAGCCGAGCTGACAACATGCTGAGGCAGCAGAACTGCTATCGGGGACCAGGCCACAACAGCTCTGGGCAGCTGGCACCGCTGCCAGACCAGCCCCCACCACACCCCTGGGAGGAGCTCTCTGGACACAGCCCTGCAATCAGAGCCATGCTCTCTAATTGCCCCTTCCCAGGCAGAGAGAAATGTTGGGCTACAGGGTGAGAGCAAATGGCCCACTGCTCAGTCACTCTCTGGGATGAGGGCAGGGCCAGGCCAGAGTCACCTGGAAGTGCCGGGGCTCCTCTCCAGCTCACAACCATCACTGCCTCATGCCAATCTCCAGGCTTAGGGCTGGCAGCAGGAAAGGGACAGCCCCCCTCCTCCCCCACCCAGGTGCAAAGGCAGCAAAGGCCTCACACCTTTGCTCTCCCCCCTCACCCAGGACAGAATAAGGAGAAAAGGACAGCATATCCTGCCAGAGCTCCTGCAGGTGGGGGCTGATCCTTGACCCCAGAGCCACAAGATGCTGTGGAACCCTGTGACAGGGTGAGTTGGTGTCTGTCCCCAACCAGGTGAGTGTGCCCCAGTGACCAGCACTCCCCAGAGCTGGAAGCACTCCTCTCCTCCCTTCCCACGGGCTTGCACGCCTCTGAAGCTGCAAATACTCTGATTAGAGCAGAGACGCACAGTGTTGTGTTCTAAGCCAGAACTGAGTCCTGTGGTCAGGGAAACCGCTCAGGGGTCCCACGATGAGAAGGGAAGAGACCAGAGACCAAAGAGTGGTTGGAGGGAGGTGGGGGAAGAGAAAGACCAAAAAAAAAAGGGGGGGGGAGGGGAAAGAGGAATCATCTTTATTTGTGAAGTGTGTTAACAGATGAACAGTTCAACGCTAACCAGCAATAAAGGTATTAGACTCCCCTAAGCACCCATCTGCTCTCAGGCTCCCGTCACACCAACAGCCTCACAGCTCAAACACAAGACGACATGCTCTGACCTGCACCCTGCCTCCCCCCCCAGCAGCTGCTTGAGAAGAAATGCTACAAGCCATGAAATAAGTTAACAGCAACATCCAGCCTCCAGCCCTGGGCCTGCCTCCTGGTTGTCTGTTTGGTAACAGCTCTGGAGGAACCAACTGGGAACCAAGCACAGGCTAATGTGTGGCTGATGGGTGTGGCACATGCAAAGGAATGAGCCCAAGATGTGCCTGGTGGCCCTGCCTGCGTGGCCTTGAGGACACATGCCAGTTCCATACTATTGCAATATCCTGGGAAAGACACAGAACTACCCTCTCAAACCCTCCTATCAGGTTGAGTCATTTCCAGATGGTCACCAGAGCAGCATCTCCTGGACCACCACAAACAGGGAGGAGCAGGAACCTGCTGGGAACATGACCCCATGCCAGCCACATCCAGCAGAGCCGTGCACAAGGAGCTGCAGCCACAGGTCACATCTGCAGCTCCTTGAGTGGCCTTAGATGCTGAGGTGGGGGCAAAGGAGGGCACTTCCAAACAGATTCCAGCAGATCCTGCTTTTCCCAAAGGTGAGGGGGAGATAAGTGGTCTTCCCATCCACCCCCTTTGCACCAACATGGAGAAACCCAGGACAGAGACAGCCAGTGACCTATGCTACCAGGAACAAGGGGTTTACAATTTATAGGTAGAAAAACCCTCCCACAATTCTTTTTAAAATAAAAAAAAAAAAGTGTATTTTAGATTCTACAACTTAAGTTTCTTTAGAAAGTGAAGTAACTGAATTGCAAGGACACGCTAGAATATTTTATGGTGCTATTTTACCAAAAAAAAAATAAAAGGAAGAAAAAATTTCCAGATGAGTTCTTCATCTATACATCACCTGACAGAAGAGGGAAAAAAAAAAAAAAAACAAACAGCCAGTTAGAGAACCCACTTGTACCAGTAAAGCTGTACTGTGATGGAGCAGTACAGGACAAAGCTGTGGGCTAAGACTCATCTCCATGGGAGGAGTTACCAGCCAGTCCAAACTTTCCCATGCTCTAGAGCTCTACAGAAGTGTCCAGCACTTCCTTCTCCCTCTCCCCTGGCCTAGGCAGAGGCCATGCTGCTGCTGCTCCCCACAAGGCTACTAGAGCTGGCCCAGCAGCTGCCCTCAGCCGTGGCTCTGCCATCAGGGATGACACTCACCTGGGTCCCTGCTCTTAGTTTGCGTTTCTCTGGCGGACGTTCTTGTCCTTGTGGTTTGTGGCATTGCTCTTCCTGAAAAGAGAAAGTGGGCAGTGAGGAGAGAAAAAGCACAAAGCCCCACCCTGCCCACAGCTGTAAACTGGGTCCAGAGATGCTCGAGATAAGGCAAGATAAGAGCAGTTACCAGAGCAGTCTGAGACACTAGTGCCATTCCCAGTTCTGTTCAGTGAACCACAGGGGGAAAGCCTCTCAGCCCAGTAAGCTACTGTGTTACTTCCACACCAGCTGCTTTTCTGTTCAGAGCAGATTCCCTGGATGGATGCAATCTACTGGGACAAATGGGACTAACGGGAAAAAGGTACTTACAGTGGCGCAGAACCTCCATCATCATCTTCAGTCAGGACAGCATGGAAAGAGAGAGAACGAACAGTGTCAGGAAGAGCACGTACAAAGTAATCTCTGCCACCTCTCAAACCTCTGGGGACTACATTCCAGATAGGTTAAGGACACCCAGAATACTGCTGCCTGCACAGGACCCGACCCAAAAAGTCACCTTGCCCACAAAGCTCCTGTTTCTCCAGGGCAAGGACTGCTCCTTCCCAGAAGATCCATGCCCAAGTCCCATCTAAGCTGCTTCTTGACTGAGCTTAGAGAAGGCACAACTTAGACATAAGCTCCCGTTACGCAGTTGATTTTTCCCAGTGTGGGCTCAGCACACAGGACAACCGAGACACTAACCCCTTCCCCAACCCCCTGTTGATCAGTGGAGGCCAGGTCTGTCCCCTCCTTAAACCTGAGGCCACGCCAGAAGTCCTCGGGGAAGCACCCAGCAACCTCTGCAGCAGCACTGACAATGGGCAGCATCTATTTGACATGGGCACCCTCTGTAGTATCCAGTCTTCGCACCAGGAAAGAGCCACTGGTCCAGCGGCTGCACTCACCCTACAGCACTACCAGTTCAGGACTGGAGTACAGACTTCAGCAGCAAATAAAGGGGCTGTTTCAGGTCTTGAAGCAGCAGCAGCTCACCCTCCTCACTCCCCACACATCCCATGAAATCAAAACAAACAGTACACACCACATTCTGGCTACACTGAGAAGCACAGCTAAGGATACATCTCTGCCAAGCCCTGGGGCACAGCTAAGGATACATCTCTGCCAAGCCCTGGGGCACAGCTAAGGATACATCTCTGCCAAGCCCTGGGGCACATCTAAGGATACATCTCTGCCAAGCCCTGGGGCCTTTCACCAGCTCCTTGCAATCTGCCACTTTCCAACAGAAGGCTTCCCCACCACCTCTGGCACAGTCCAGCTCCCCTCCAATGGGGCAGCCCACATGCCAGGGCTGCCCTGAGCACAGAGATCTGCACACAGCTGGTGAGAGGACAGATGTGGAAACACAGCTGGAACCATCTTCTACTTACCATGAGAGGTGGGACCCAGCAGCAGAGAAGGGAAGAGTGGAAAGGTAACACCAGCAAGGATATCAACTGTACATAAGCCAGACTTTCCCCATCCCAGGTTCAAGGGGGCAGCCAATTCATGGCCATAAGGGACATACTCTGTTCAAGCTGTCCCTTACTGTCACCTCCTCAGGACTTTTGGAGACAGAATACCACTTTTCACCAGGAATACCTAAAGCTCCACATCTGTCATGCAAGTATGAGCTTCAGAGCTCTGGCCAAGGAGCACCAGGATGCTTCAGTAACACACACGTAGTCGTCTGTCAAAGCACCTGCTACAGCTCTGACAGGTCAGCACCGACATGATCTGGACCAGGCTGATGGCATGAGAAGCCAAATCACTCACACACAGAGGATATCTTTATTTTTCACTGAAAGATGTAGCTACAACATCCTTCAGAAGCCACCTGCTTTCCAGCCCTGAGTGTCAGAAGTCAAAGCACCCTACTGGGACTTCTACAACCCCCTGGGGCCAGGGGGAAGAGGTTTAGTTTCAACCCTCTGCTGCAACCACCGCCTCAGCCCAAAGGGCTGTTCCTGGCAGGGACAAAGGGGCCCCAGGAGGAAGGATAAGGAGCATTTACACTTCATTGTTCAGGGGATCAGATAAGGGAGGGGTGGCTGGGCCAACACAATGCAGATCCTTACTGATAAGGAAAGGGAGGAGCTGATGCTTCCAGGACAGATCAAAGATAACACCAAGGCTTTCAGAGACAGGATGTGGGGATCTGGGGACCCAAAAACAGATGCACAAACTGAACCTGGTCTTACAGACATTCAGCAGCACCATATAAGTTCTACTGCTGGTTCAGAAAAGAGCTCCTCCGGTGTGTTAACTGCTGGACTCCAGGCCTGCAGACACTCATGTGAAGCACTTGAACCAAGTGCAGAGGAAAAGGTAAGGCAAAGGGTCAGGCTGATCTGCACAGCATCTTATCTCACTCCAGATCCAAAGCACAGATGAAAGACTGTCACAAACAGCAACAAGTACTTGCAGCTGCACAGCTAAAGCAGCCTTGTGAAGACTACCATGGTTTTACAAGTGCCCTCAGAAGCAGCCCTCAAATTAATGAGGGGATCTCCAAGTTCTCTACAAGAACATTTTACCTGCACCCTACAAGTCACTTGGCCTCCCCAGAAAAATTTAACCCTGGGCATCTCTTACCATCAAGAACTTCATCTGGCTTCCTCCTCTTCTCATAGATGAAGATGATGGTGACAAGGACAAGGACTTCTGCCACAATACCCAAGAAGGGCCAGAGTGCTGCCAGGCGGCTGCGCACACGCAGGTTGACCACAGCACTGCTGGAGCCATGGGAGTTGGTGGCATTGCAGTGGTAGTCACCAGTGTCCTCCTCAATGTTCAGCTTGAGAATGCGCAACTCTGTCTTGCTGCCATTGAAATTGATAATGTACCGACCAGAGCCGTTGATGATGGGCTGGAAAGAGAGAGAAAGGGCTCTCAGGGCAGTGCTCACATCAGGGGTCCTACCACTAAAGAAGCATTACAGCACTGAGAAGGCTACTTTGAGAGAGCAAATTCTGATAGGACAAGGTCACTGGCTCTTTACTGGGGTGCAAGGAAGGAATAACATAGAATGATACAAGATTGGAAGCGATCTCTGGATATCTGAGTCCAATCCCCCTGCCCCAGCAGGGTCACCCAGGGCAGGCCACACAGGAACAGAGCCAGGTGGGGCTTGAAAGTCTCCAGAGAAGGAGACTCCACAACCTCTGTGGGAAGCCTGGGCCAGGCTCTGTCAGCCTCCCACCAAAGAAGTTTCTCGTCCTGTTGAGGTGGAACTTCCTGTGTTCTATCTTATACCTGTTACTCCTTGTCCTATCACAGGGCACCATGGAAAAGAGACTGGCCCCTTCCACTTGACACCCACCCCTCAGATATTTATAAACATTAATAAGATCCCCTCTCAGCCTTGTCAAGATTAAGCAGCCCCGTTCTCTCAGCCTTTCTTCATAGGAGAGATGTTCAAGTCCCTTAATGATCCTCCTAGGTCTCCACTGGACTCTTTCCAGTAGATTGCCACCTCTCGAATAGGTGAGCCCAAAACTGGGTACAGTATTCCAGGTGTGGTCTCACAAGGGCAGAGTAGAGGGGAGGAGAACCTCTCTAGACATCAAACCACAGCACTTACTGTTTGACCATTTTTGTACCAGACCCAATTGATGACTGGGGGGAAAGAGGAACTCTTGCAGGTCAGCACGCCTGTGTCCCCCTCATTACCGTGCTCGGACTTCTTGTACGCTGTCACTTGGGGTGGAACTAGGGCAAGAAGAGAAGAAAACCAGACACCTGGTTAGAGAAAACACTTAGGAGATGCATAGTCCTTGCTGTCCACCTCACCAGAACTGGACAAAGCTACCCATCGAGCTTGACTTCAGTCAAAGTCATGAGTTTGTGGGTCTATTCCCACCTCACTTGACCAAGGATTGGCATTTTCAGAGAGGAAAGTGCATCAAGCTGCTACAAGAAAGGCTCAGAGAAATGTATCCACCCGGAATCATCCCTCTTGTGTTATCCCCATGGGGAAAAGGCCCACAGCAGAATGCAAAGCTGAAGATGTGACACTGCAGACACTTCAGCTGCCTCACAGAGCAAGTCTGGTAGGACCTGCATAGAGTCAGTAAGGGATAAAAGGAAGCAAGCTGAAAAGTGACCAAAGCCAAACATTTGGGAAATCACAGTTTCCCTGATCCCCTCATCAGAGCCAGAAGCAAACATCTGAAGCTACCTGAAATATTCACTTGTCCTGTTATCACTGGGCTTGATTTGTAGGCACATTCGTAGACACCCGAGTGCTCTTCCATCTTCCCCTCGATTCTACAAAAAACAAAAAAAACCCAAAAAAAAACCAAACCCAAACCAAGTCAGAGGAGCTTTCAGCACAAACTTAGCCACAAGCAGAGACCAGACTCCAGGCTCATGGACGCAGCCATCAATAAGCACCAACAACCACCTCCACAGGCAGCTTCTCCTATCCCAGAACTCATATTTACACAGCACCATGTACCTACAGCCACCCAACTCTCCACCCTTCCCTCCCCACACACTGAAGATGGCAGGAGAGGATTTCACACACCAAGTCTGACAGGGCTCTGTCACACTGATGACCACCGGGACCTCCCGATCTTGTCCTGAATCCCCCAAACCAGCAGCTTTCATCCCCCAACCCAAAGCACTCGTCATCAGGGTGTCTACAGAGGGAGTGAATTTAAGGCCTAGGCTGTGAGCTAGTACTGATGAAGGGAACCAGGAGCACCGGGACATCACACTCACCAGGCACTTCAGAAGTGGCCAACCCTAGGCTCCTTAAACAAAACCACAGCCTAATGAGCAAAGCCAACTGAATCAGAAATGTAGCAAGAGAGTATTCCCACCTCATGTAAATTCACCTCTAAAGGAGACAGGTGAGAAGCTTAGGACAGATTCAGAGAAAAGTCCAGTCAGAGACACAGCCAAGGAACATCCAGGCTGGGTTACTCTGGACTCACCCAAGCACAGGGACAACTCCCCCATTTTCATCTTCTCAAAGCTGCTGCAGTGAGATTTAGTGGATTACGCTGCCCTGCACAAACCTCTTGTTCTGCAGCTTAGCGATACCCACTTGAGGGACAGGGCAGACAAAGTTTCGGTCCCATGGCTGCACTGGGACAACAGGCTGTTTGTTTAGTTCTGCTGTGCCTGGTGCTTCCCACTTCCAAAAACCACTTGGCTGAGGAATTGAGGTCACACGAGGGAGGCTGGGTTATAAATACTTTAATCCTTGTTCAGCTCCCTGTTGCTATGGGGAGACAGGCACGTCGGCGCTGCCATACAAAAGGACATGATGCCTCCACAGCTGCTGGGCCAGAGCCAGCCAGGCCTGACTGTAATCAAAGAGGAAAGCTCAGTGCACACTCACAATGCGGCTGGTGCTGCCGCTTCTGCTCAGCTACACCCTGCAAATGGCTTCGGAGCATCAGCCAGACCTTGTGGGTGGCTTTCCAGCCCGTTCCGTAAGGACAGGTGGACTTTGGAAAGGTGCATAAACACCAAAGGCAGACAACACCTGCTGGAGGCCTCTTGTTCTGTACATGGCCTCTGAGGAGGAGGAAGCTAATGTCTTGCCCAGGCCCTTCAAAAGGTTTCTCAGAGCTCAGGGAAGTGTCTCTAGTGCAGTGATGTCAGTGCAAACACAGGCCAGGGGCAGCCCTGGCCAAGCTGTACCTCACAAACCATCTGAAAGCCAGCATAAAAACATGAAGCAGCAAAACCTCTTACCAAGAGGGTAGGTACCTGTGCCATACAAGTTCCCCATCCTCCTTTTTGCCCTCTCCTCCCCATAAAGGAGAACATGATGGGCTTTACCAAAATTCTGCTTAGCTCACCTTATATCCCAAAGTTTAAAAGCTGAGATTTTCAGCAAGCCCATGAGCATGTAACTTCAGGTTCTGCTGACAAGAAACACTGACTGTCTCTGGTAAAAAAACCTGCCTGCTGTGTTCCCATTCTCTGGCCTTGTCCCCAGCACTCACGTATAACTGGTGAAGGCACTCGACTCCATGTCTGTTTGCAGCACCTTGTCACCGTGTGTCCACTCGTGGCCATCGATGGTGGGGTGTGGTGCAGTCATGTTACAGGTGAGGATCAGCTTGCCAGGGAGGCTGGTTACCTGAACTTTGATGTCTGGACCTGTATTTGTAAAGAATTCAACCCAAATTAGCACATAGTATATTCCAGAGGATCGCCACCCAAGGACCTTTGATGCCAAGAGTTACCAAACTCACAGCTCCTTGTTTCTCTCTCAGCTTTCACTTACCTCTGCAATCACTTTCCTACCACAACTGACCATTCCAGCACAGGAGACCCAAAAACCAGCCTGGCTGCATCTAGCAACAGCCACTGCTGCCCCTGCTCCCACCAGCAGTGGGATTACTGCCGGTGTGTTCTGGATAATTCTGATCCTCCCGCTGTCCCTACAACGGGTGCAGCTCCAGCAGAGCTGAGCGTTCAATAAGCAATGGAAAAAGGTTGTACTGTGAAGGGCAGAGTGCCCTCGCTGTGCCACCACCTCCCAGGCTTTGAGCAGATATTGACACCTCCAGGAACATTAACGGATGACAGTTGGGACCCTCTCTGGCAAGGGGCAGCAAATGAGACCATGTGAGATCAGTATAAGCATTACCTGATGCAGCCCAAGAGATGAGATTTACCCCAGGAAGACCACACAGAACCATGGTCACAGAAGGTCCTGGGCCTCCACGTGCCAAGCAGCAGTTAATTATGCAACATGGCTTGGGGATTTCTGCAGGTAGGAGGCAGTCCCAGAAAACCACTGCCATGAGCAGCAGCCCCAGGCTTTACAGTTCCTGACCTTCACCAAACCTCAAGCTCTTTGAGGACAGGAATTTTGCTTTTTCTCCTACCCAAATCCCCCTGGGAGAAGGTTCTGCTGGAGTTCTGTCATCTCCAGCCTATTTATGTTAAGAAGACTATGCTGCTCTAACTTCAGGATTTGTTGTTAGACCTCTGTGGGATGTTAAAACTCCCTCGCACCGACACAGCTCTGTTACTCAAAGCTGCCACCTGCTAGGTCCCCAGTTCAACCACCAGCTCTAAGCAGAGGGAAACTGGTCACTGCCACAGGACAAGCAACTACACCACACTCAGCGCCACACACAGACACAGCCACTTCAAAAACGGTTGCATCTCAAGAGACTCAAAGCAGGGGTTTTTGTGTTGTTGTTCACCAAAGCTTGTATCGATCACTAGCACAGAAGCGAGTTTGAGGCAGGACTGGTCACCAGAGCAGGAGCTGGACAAGCTGCAGGAAAGGGCCAGTTTGTCAGTGGTGGTTGGGGCAGAGTCTACTACAGCAGAATTGAGACTCAATTCTGCAGGGTCAGCACTGGGACTTGGAGGCGCTCGGAAATAAGTGTAATATTCCAGGTCTTTGGCTCCAGAAAAGGCGCAGGATTGACAGAGGGCATTTTGGTTGGGAAGCCACAACCCTTTTTGAGCAGGGCCATTTTGGGTGAAGTCACAGGTGGTGCAGGAGATGACAGAGGAGGGGGAAGTTCACTCAGTTCTACAACTGGGGTGGGAGGGTGAGGGGAGCTTTTGGGAGCCACAGGACACAGGTGCAGGGGTGAGCATGGCACAAGAGTCGACACCAGTGTCTGAGCAAGTGCCAAGGCCTCAGAGCGGCCACTCACGTTCGATGACAAAAACGTTCGCCTGGGAACGGATCCACTTGACTTTGGGGCTCTTCGACAAGTGGTTGCGGTCGGGGTCGTTGCTAGCCCGGCACTCATACATGCCTGAGTCGTCGCCTGTGAGGTTTGCGATGTAGATGGTGCTGGTAGAGTGCAGGTTGTAGGTGGCGTTGATTTTGACACGGTCCTGCCGTGCACCATCCCAGAGCTGAGCATAGGTCTCATTGGGGTCGTTTCCCTCAAACCACCACTGGATCTCGGGGATGGGATTGCCAATCGCCTCGCAGTGCAACTCGACGCTGTCCTGAGTCAGTCTCTTTTGAGACAGTGGTGACTTTATAAAGCCAGCTATGAGTTGAAGAGGTATTAGTGCAAAGTGTTAGTGCAAAGCAAAAGAATTTATCCTCTACAAGCAAAGAAAACCAAAAACCAAACAAAAACACTCAGCCATTGAGAAGAGGCCCCACACAGCCTTTAGAGCACTGTGCTCTTCCCTCCCTCCACACTTACTGAACTCTACCCAGCTCAGACAGAGCTGCTGTTGCTGTTGCCTCTCCAGCCAACAATAGCCCTGCAATTGTGCTGCAAAACCACAACACAACACCCAGCACTGAGCACTTGGACTATACAGACAAGAAACTCAACACTTGTGTCATCACTTTGCTCATGAGGATGCCTGGGAGATACTTTTAAACATGGTATTATAACCTTTTTTCAGGGGAGGAACATCTAACAGTCTGCGAGATGTCGCAAGCTTGATGAAGAAAGGTGTAAATTTGCTGTCATGCAAAGAGTGAAATCACACTTCTCATCTCAGGCAAGGGAACTTTGCAGAACTAAATTAAGCAGTAAAAGGTTCATTAAAAGCAGTAGAAGCATCTGCAGCTACAACCAGGGTTTTTTTTTCAACCTAGTCCTGCAGAGAGGCATGGGGGGGGGTCAGCTTTTGAAAGCAGACAGTCCAAAGGTGGGTCCATGAGCCACCGGACTTCAACCTGTGCTGCCAAACATCTTCAGGCCACAAGCCAGGGCAGTACAGACACTGTGACCAGCGGTGCCCCGACACAGCCCACCTGGATCACAGCCAGGGCCCCAAGGAGTCACTCAGGGTGGGGGGAGGGGGAGCACACAGGGCAGGAAGGGAGGCTCCAGCAACAACACTCCAGGAAAAGACATCCCCTGGAGGTCAACATCACTTATGTGACTCAAGCCCAGGCAGGTTTAAGAGTTCAGTTGCACCACGTCCTTCCTGCACAGTGATTGCACCTCAGATACGCCCACAGTCGGCTTTTGGGCCTTCCCATGCACCCAGACAGCTTACAGGGAAGCCAGTTACTAAGAACTCAAGGTTCACATTTATATACAAGCCTTCCATATATGTATCATGCCATACAGGTAACAAGGAAGGTGGCTTTGGGAGCAAGTTTTGTTTGGTTTTGAATATCTGATGTTTTAATTAGAAATCCTATGGCAATGTTTGCGAGTGTAGAAACAGACCAGCCTGACAAAGCCAAGTTCACTTAAGAAAAATATGAGTAAGTCTGCAAAATGTCAGAGGCCTGAATAAATCAAAGGGGGAGGAAATCACATTACATACTGCATCTTTAAAAGTCTGAAGGAATAAACACGGCTGCTGGAGGAGGAAGGAGACATCTAACCCTTACCCAAGCCTGACACTGGTAGGAGAGGGCTGATACTGCTATTTAAGGAGGGGGAGGTGACTGGGTCTCAGAAAGCAGATCAGCTGTAGGCAGCTCTCCTACACCACATTTCACTCCTGGAACCACCACCCAGAATGTGACAGGTGGGTTTACACCACACCCCTGGGATCAAACACTCCCAACCACCCTTATTCTGAAGATTCATGGACCTAACCGTGGTACTTGTAGAAGCCTGTCCTGTTTTAACCACTGCCTGGTTTAAACCTAGTGCTAGGAAAAGATCAATGGTACTTGGCTTTTTTTAACAAAAACAAGGTGATTAAGGCACGCTGACAAAATAAGCTGTTGCAAGGTTATTTGCACAGAGTTAAAGGGCACGTCCTGCCCTTCAGACAGGCCACAAAGCTCCAGCAGGCAACAACAGCTAGTACCCATGGGCCAGACCAGGTACCCAAACAAAAACTGGCACTCAAAGTTGGACGGGTGGCAGATGAGCACAGCCAGTGCCAATCTGCTGGGATCAATCCCAGCGACTCCAACATTCCAAATGGTGACGGGCTGGGAGTCAAAATCTGCTCACAAAACCAAGGTGTCCTTCCCAGATGTGAATGGGACATTTCTGGGTGCAGAGCAGTGTGTCTGATCAAGCTGGAGTGGTGAGGGCAGAAAAGACCAGATAACACTCTCCCCAGTAACCTTCCGACTAAAAACAACCTCTCCCATCCCCCCCCCCCAAGCAGAGGGAGGAGTCCTGGGGTGTAAACAGCGTCTGGAACCCCAGGACCAGGAGAGGCTGGCAGGAGCCTGCCCTGTCCTGCAGCATCCACTCTCCCCCTTGGGAATGACCTTTGTTTCTTGGCCTCAGGAAGGGCTATTTGAAGCTCTGACACTTTTTGCTGCTTCCAGTAACAGCTGTACTCTCTCCCCTTCAGCTTTGCATAACCAGGCAGTCACAAGCCAGCAAAGGCAAGGTGCCTTCAGTCAGGATACGTCCTCCCAAAGGAGGTAAAACCCAGAGCAGAGCCTCCAAAGCCCTGCAGCTGGGGCAGGACACATGGGTTACACAACCAGCAGCCCCGTGAAGGGAGCAGCTTTTCCTTTGAGTCTTGAGACCAGGGATAGAAACAACCCTCCTCACATCTCATGCTCGTCAATCCGTCTGAGAAGGGATCACTCAGCAGGCAGAAGGTGTGAGAAGAAGCCCTTTCAGGTTAAAAAAAACAAAACCAAAACACAAAACAACAAAATCAAACCTCAAATTCTACCCTGTGGGTGCGAGTTTTTGTAGGTTCTCCCTTGCTTGCAGAATTAAAATGCAGCTCTGCCACAAGGCAATAGCTGGTATAGATGCTTCTTTTGCTGCACCTGGATTTTTCAGTCTTCTCATTCGACTGTCTTCAGTCTCTGGGTTTGGCTCTACTACACTCCAGTCTGATAGCACAAACAGGCTACAATTTTTTAGTACCTGCCATGCTAAAGAGCCAGGAACAACCACCTACCACTCAATCAAATAAAAGCCTTTACCATCAGCACCTCCTGAAACAGAGGCTGCAGAGACCCACAGGCAAAACACCCACCATGTTTGCCTTGGCTCAACTGCCAAGGTTCAAGAACAGAGAGAATAAAACATCAGAGCAATAGCACATGGCTCGTTGGGCTTTGGAAGTAGCCAACAAGCTCCTGCAACGGTCAGCTTCCCAACTTCCCCATCTCTCCATGGCTGGAGCCCAGGCATTGTTTCCTCATTAGGGGATTATCCACTTAAGCACCATGTGAACATGTTTAAGGTTTTAAAGCCTCGAGATCTCTCACTCCTTCTAAGCCCCTTAGAAAACCCTGAGGAATAAAAAAATACTTTTTAAAGGAAAAAGCCAAACTCTGCTCCTTTCTCCGTTTCAAGGGACCGATCCCAGGAGGGACGGACCCCAGGTCACCCCCTTGACGCGCTGAGGGGCCGGCGGAGCGGCCTCAGTCGATCCCCGGTGGCTGCTCCTCCGACCCCTCAGCACCGCTCCCCCATCCACGTTCCGAGCCCCGCCGGCCCCCCACAACCCTCCGCAGCCCCGCCCGCCGTGCGACGTGCCTCGCCGCAGGCCGCCCACGCTGCCGCCTTTTCGGTCCCGGGCCTGCTCCACCACCGCTCCCCACCGCCCCACCCTGAAGACACCGCCCGAAGCCTGCCGCAGAGTCACCCTGAAAATCGGCGGCCCAAGAGCCGCCCTCCCGTTCTGGGTCCCACAGCCTAAAACCGCCCACAACACTCGAACGGGAGATGGGCCCGTCACAAAGATACCACCGCACGATCCTCGGAGGCCCCCCCGCCCCAGGCCACCCCCACTACCTCCTCTAAGGGACCCGCGGCCCAAAGCTGCCCTCAGACCCCGACCAGGAGCCGGGTCCCTCCGCCAGAC
>JANHGN010003950.1:0-13407 GCA_024605025.1 Megaceryle maxima | reverse complement strand
GGTGCATCTTCAGGCCCTTTCCTCTTGTTACTTGGGAGAACAGACCGACCCCCACCTCTCTACAGCCTCCTTTCAGGTGGTTGTAGAGAGTGATAAGGTCTCCCCTGAGCCTCCTTTTCTCCAAGCTAAACAACCCCAACTCTCCCCAGTGCCCAGGAAGCAGCGCTGGGCCAGGGCTGGGGATGCAGAGGAGGGGTCTGACAGAAGCCAGGTCTGGCAGTTGCCCGGTGCCCCCAGCCTCTTGTTAAGAGCTAACAGGCACCTCTGAGCTGTTGGGCTCTGACCCGTAACTCCTGCCTCACCCCATGCTGACAGTCCCCTCTTCATTCTACTCTGAAATCAAAGGATCACATTAATTGGTTTGAGGATCGCTGCCCCGTGCCCTGAGTGGCCTGTTTAAGATAACGAACACAGAGTTCGTTAATAACTGGTATAACTCAGCAGAGGATCTAGGGATGAGGCCTGGACGGGGAGGATGCTGCTGGGTGGGGAATATAGGCACCAAGACACTGAAGATCTGACTGGTGCTGTGGTTTTCCCTGTCCTTACTCAGATCAGTGTAATTCCCCCACACCCAAGCCACTAACATGTTGGAATCACGGGGGGGCTGCGCCAGCCAAACTGCTGCTTTCCCAGCACAGACTTGCTTGCTTTGGGTGAGCCCTGCACAGTAGGGTCACAGGGGATCTGCTCTCCTCTTTATCCTCTGTGGGATGAAGTTCTTCCCAAAGCTGCTACTGCCTGGTCCTGGCTGTGCCATTAACTGGCCAAGCTCCAGCTTGTTCCCAGTCCTGCGGCAGAGCCCCACGGCAGGCGTGTGCTGGGACAGCACAGTGTTTCCCTCTGTCTCCGAGAGTCCTGAGCAATCCTGCTCCAGCTTGGAAGTTGGATTCTTCAAACCCAGCGAGAGCCCAAGCAGCTCCTCCCAGCCTGAGCCCCAAACTGCTGGTTTGCAGGGCCTGGAGGGAAGGCAGGAGAGGGCAGTGGTGACTGTTAAGGGTGCTCATGCCAGTCCACGCTGCTGGGACTGAGGCTCTGTGTCCTGTGCTGTGGTCTCACAAGTCTGCCCTGCGTGCTCGGCAGTGTCTGAGCAGATGGCATGAAGCAGGAGTGTGCGGGACCTCCCTTAAGTTCTTGGCATGTGGTGGCCCAGCGCTGCGGTGGAATCAGTGGGGCTGGGCTGCTGTGCTGGTGGCTGCAGGACTGTCCTGCCTCATCCCCCTGTGGCACCGAGCTGATCCTTAACCATGAGCAGACCTCTACCCAGTGACATGATACAACCCCCCAGTCACAGAGAGCTCCTGCCAGCCCTGGGTAAGTTTTCCTGCTGTAATTATCCTCGCCTTTAATTACAAGTAGGCCTGTAGCTCTGCGTGGCCCTTCACTTTCCTGCCCACCCCTCGGTGCTGGGTGCCTGTGCTTGGTGGGGTGTGGGGCTCCCTTCCTGCTGCCACCTCCCAGCCTGGCTCCCGCACCCCGGGGACCCGCACCCCAGCACTGCCACCTTGGGACCCCTCCCAGGGGCTCCTCACAGGGGGTGACCCCACAGCAGGCAGGACCCCCAGCCTTGTGCCCTGTGGAGGCCACAACAGCAGCATCTTGCTGGGCAGCCCACTCCAGCCAGAAACTGCAGCCCCCCCCAGCACCAGCCTCCCAGTGTCTCCTCTGCCGTCCCGTGTTTCCAAGAACCAGCAGCTTGGCTTTACTTGCACGCCCAGGGGACTTGGAGCTTGGCAGCTGGGCCATCTCCAGCACCCCCAAAGCCCTCTGCCAGTGCTCCCCCACTCCAGGAGTACGTGCGTAACAGCTGAGAGAGGCAGAGAGGGAGAGAAAAAGAGAGACAACGGCTTTGCCTCCACGCTTCTGTCCAGAGCAGTCTCCTAATGAGAAGAATATGGCTGCTAGTTAGCAGAGGGGTGTGTCCTGTAGGCTAAAATGAGATAGTTACACTGCACTGATTGAAGGTTGAGGTTAGAGGGCAGCACAATTATGTTCAGGAGATTCAAGGGCTCTGTTTGATGCGGCAGTTCTAAGCTCCCAGCCAGTGTCAGTAGTTTAGCTCAGGGTTTCGTTCTTTTTTTTTCTTGGGCTTTTTTTTTTTTTTTTTTTTTTTGCGGGCTAAAGACAGGAAGGATAAAAACTATGGGAATGAGTTGTTACTATTATTATAAAGTGGTGTGAGTTTTTTGTTTTTTTTTTTTTAAACCACCAGTTCACCCCCCTTTTGGCTTAACTGTTTCCTGATCATTATTTTTTAAGCTGCTCAGACGGAAGAAGAGAACATCTCTTTCCCCCTGGAGAGCAGCTCTGAATTTTCTCCCAGATGGGGAAGGTGATTTTTTTGTACCCACACTTTGGCTCAGTTCTCTCTGACTTTGGATCAGGAGAGCAATTAGCAGCTCAGATTATGCCAAGGCCAAATTCTTTGTCTCAAAATCACAGGTTAAGAGTTGCAAAAGAACCTTAATTGTCTGGTGCTGGACGAGAGTATTTTTTTCTGTGAGCGTTGCCAGTGCTTAGGGCAAGTTATGAGGGGAGTCTCCTGTGTTTCAAAAGCCCTGAAGAGGTGCTGCCTTTTCCCAAAGCCTGCAGGAGTGGCCGGGGCACCTCACCAGTGGCCAGGGCACTGCACCAGTGTCTCCAGCCTTGCTCCCACCAGCCAGCTCGCTGCTCTACAGGCAGCCATGCATCCTCTCATGCATCCCAAGACAGTCCTGGTGGCTGTCACTCTTCTCCACTGCCCTGTCCTCTAACCCTTCTGTGGCATTGGCCGCCTCCCACCCCCTCGGCTGGCCGCCCACGCTGGAGCGAGGCAAGGACCGTGCGCCTGCGACAGCAGCACACGCCAGCCCCACGTGCCCGTGCAAAGAGGCTGTCACTCTCTCGGCAGCTGCTCCCAGCCCTGCTGAGCTGGCCACAGGAGGCCAACCTGCCCGCACGGCCACCCCACCCCAAGGGACAAATGGAAGGGCACCTGCCCCTTTCTCTCCTGGCTTGCTCCCCAGGGCCCATCACCCCAGTTGCATCCCACGCTGTGCGTTGCCTTTCGATCGGAGTGACAGCCTGCTTTATTTACTCTAACGGTTCTCAGTTTGAAATGTTAATTCCTCCCTGAAGAAAATATCTTTTCAGGATGAGTTGCCCATCAGCATGGAGGGTCTGCTGGCATCCTGGCCTGTGTGCAGAGCCGGGTGTTAACCCGATGGGCAAGAGCCTGGTAGGTTCAGGGGCCACCATGGCCAGGGAGCACCTCAGTCCCTGCTGCCACCATGGCCAGGAGCACCTCAGTCCCTGCCACCACCATGGCCAGGGAGCACCTCAGTCCCTGCTGCCACCATGGCTGGGCTGGCCGGCGGCCGCCGCCTCGGCAGGCAGGGCTGCCTGGGACGGACACATCCCCAGCGTGGTGGCTCGTCCCCATGCAGCCCGTTTGGCACAGCGCCACGTGCCACTGCCACTGCCCCCCCAGCGTCCTGGCTGCAATTAGGAGTTGATGGATCATCCCCGGGCCGGGGTCTCAGTGCGGTCCCCGAAGGGACGCGGCGCACGCAGCGGCGGGCAGGGGCCTGCTGGGCTGCTGCCGTCCAACAACAAACCCGAATCTTGATTGGAGAGGAGGGTGGCGGGCTGGGGGGGGAGGAATCAGAGATAAATGTTAGCTCATTTCTTAAGTAATTAGTTACCTCCTCATCCCCATGTTGTAATTGTGAACAAGCTGTAATGTTTAATTAGTGTGTAAATGAAACCCCAATTTCATAATGGCTGCGGTGACAGCGCTAAGTGAGACAGGCACAGAAGGGGCCGCATTGTTTCAGCGGGAGATGAAGCTGTCGCCCAGCAAGCCGAGCGTCTCTGGGAGAAAATGGAAATGATAAACGAAGTGAGGCTAATTAGCAAAATCATACAGGCCCCACTGATGGTTCTCATCAAGGGGAGGTAATGAAGCGGGCGGGCCAAGCTGAGGGGGGATTAATTGGAGCTGATTCCAGCACATATAGACATTGTAGAGCAGCCAATGCAGGGATGCAAACTTTGCTGCTTTGCCTCTCTCACCCTCCCCCAGGACCTGGCCTTGGGGAGAGCCTGTGGGGAGCAGGGGACAAGCCTGGGAGCTGGTCCTGGAGCAGGCAGGCTGCAGGTTCAGGGGGATGCTCCCTGCCTGTGGGTGTCTGGCAGGGGCATGTGAGCACTCACCCCACAGAGAGCACGGTGTGAGAGCTCTGAAACGCTGGAGAACTGCTGCAGGGCTGGTTGGATCTCTAAGGATGTTCTCTGAGGTCCCTTCCAACCCAGATGATTCCATGATAACCCTTCCTTAGCTCATCTCAAGTCCCTCCTCCTCCACCGACTGTATTTTGAGCACAGATGTTTGGCAAGTAAAGAAAGCACCTCTGCGTGATGGGTGCTGGGGAAGGGGTGGATCCCCCCACGCTTGCCCTCTGGGCGCTGGTCTCTGTGGAGCCGATGCCCGTGGCAGCACAGGGCGCGGCAGCCCAGCCAGAGCTCACTGCAGCGGGGCAACCTGAGGCATTGTGGAGCTGAACTTTATCCTTTCGAGCTGTGTGAGAAATGCCTTTTCTTCAGCTGCTGGTGCACAACCCCGATCACGTTGTGTTCCTGACTGACATTTCAGGGAGCATGTGGAGCCCTGCTGCTGGTGGGCTTGGCCCCAGACGCCCCATCTCTGCCACAGACGGGGGCCAGCTGCCTGCGGACCAGGCTGCCCCCAAACCTGCTTTTTACCTGCTGCCAACTCAGCAGCAGAAGCGAGCAAAAGCCTTGCCAAGGCAAAGAGAGGACAGCAATACCTGTCTGTGTGGGCTTGCATCTGTCTGTCTGTCCAAGCAGGTTGTTCCTGACTGCATGTGATGCTGTGGGGCTGTGTACAGATCTCTTTAATGTCTCAACTTCCTTTTTTTAAAAAAAAAATCTCAGGGTGGGCTGTCTGCTTGGCAAGTGCCAGTCCCTGGGATGTCCAGTGTCTGCCCAGAGTCACTGCATCCCTCCCTTGTGGCATCTCCGAGGCCCCCGCTGCCTCTCCTGCTGAGTAATGAGAGATTTCCCTGGGCCTCTGAGGGCTCTAAAGAGGGGCTGAGCAATATTATTTATTCAGTTGTTTACAGAAGCGTTTGATCGGGAATAGTTCTTCACTGCCAGCCTGTTGTGTATTATTCATTGCAATAATCTCTGCAGATTGTGATAAACTGTAACTGCGTCGGGGCAGCGCGTAGCGGGGCTGTACTGCCACCGCCGCTGCACCGGCCTCTAAAATATCGGCAGCTGCAATCATAAATCTCAATTTACAAGTGGGACTATTGCACGGGGAGTTATAGTTATACTAATGATTACTTCTCTGTCTTATTTTTCATGTTGCAACAGAGTAATAAATTTTTAAGAACAGCCCGGGCGAAGCCTGCATGTCCTCTCGCCGCGCTGCCGGCAGAGAGCGGCAGTCCTGGCCTCCTGCAGCCACCTCGCCCAGGCGCCTGGTGACACAAAGCGGGGACTTCCCGTCCCCACACCGGGACAGGAGCGGTAGAAAGTCCTGGTGGGGCAGTGGGCTGGAGCATCGCTTCAGGATCAGCTCTGATGTTTGATGTCCTGGAGAAAACTTCATCTCCCCGCCTTGCTTTCTCTGCTGGGCGTGGGGGCTGACCCTGTCCCTCTGATGCTGAGCTACACTTTCTCAGTCAAACTCAGGAGATCCTGGGGCTGACGAGGCCAAGGGCCATGGGGATTTGATGACTGAGAATGGAGATGATGTTAGAGGGGTTCTTCCTGTAGCCCAGCGCCAGGGCTTCCCCAGAGATGAGAGGGTGGTAGCTGTCTTTTCGCAGACGGTGTGTCTGCAGTGTGCCCATGCCATGGAAACAGGGTGATGTCTTGGGTGGTGCCATCAGGAGGAAAGCCTCCCTTCCTGGGGGACAGCAAGGGTCAGCACGGAAGGTTCTGGCTAGAGGACCCTGCTGCCATTCTCATCTCTGAGAAGTGATTCACGAGTGGCTGGGGATGCCTCTCCTGGAGGAGTCCTCATGGGGCAGCCCCCCAAAGACCAGGTCTGTTCCCCAGAAGGCAGCGGGGGGACCTGGGGTTCATTGAGCATATCCTGAGTTTTTATCACAGCTCCGAGGTCTGTGATGTGAGGCCTCTGATGGATGCCTCCATTCACAGACTTGACATTATGATGTACAGGGAGCCTAGAGACATATAGATTTTCAAAGTGGCCACTTTGAGCATAATTATAAATATCCAGCCTCTTTACATAGTGAATTGCTGCCAGGAAAAGAAGGGACCCAGGAGGGCCAAAATTTCTGGCATCCAGGTTTTCTTGAGAAGGGATCCCTGGCAGGGGTTGCCCACCTGTTTTGGGGTGCCAGGAAGGGACAGTCATTAAGGGATGATGCCTTGCCCCTCCCGTGCCCCCCTGGCAGCTCTTCCCCCCTTCCCCTCGGTGTTGGCAGTGCCTCTCACCAGGGAACATCTCCCAGGCGCTGCCTTGGACCCTCTCCTCCACTGCTTGTCAGCACCAGCACCCTGCAGCCTGATCTTAACCGCTTCTGAGTGGCTGGCTCCCATTCCAGATCATGGCGTAGAGCATCAGGGGCATCAGGGAGCTGGGGACAGGCGCTCCGAGTCTCTGTCCCTAATCCACGGCCCCAGGGACACAGCAAAAGAGAGATCTTCCCCTAGCTCACGGGCTACTCGTCTCCCTCCACTTCCCTTTGGAGCTTCCCAGCCCATGCAGGGCTGGGGCTCAGCATGGCCACTTTTCAGGTGGGCAGAATAGGATCCCTCCAGCAGGATGGGTGCTGGATGTCAAGCCTGCAGCTGAGACCCAGGCACAGGAGCACTCCTGCATGTCCCCCTTGGACCCACTGTTCTAGAAGAAAGGCCACTGTCTGGCAGTCCCTTTTCTCTTTGCTTTTCTCTTGTGGTTTGAGTGGCATCTGAGCGTCACCGCTTCCCTCTCCGTGCTGGAGCCGGGGTGAGCATGCCCTGGGAGGGCATCTGCTGGCAGTGGTGTGTCTGTCCCCGTGCATTGGCTCAGATGGGCATCGTTCATCACCTTCCCCAGCCTGGGACTGGGGCATGCTGGGATATAACAGGGAAGAATGAAGAGGATGTTTGAGGATTTGTGCTCTGTTTGCAAGCAGGGTCGGGGAGGAGAGAAGGTCAAAGAAGAAAATTGGAGCTGAATTGAAATCAATGGCAGGTAGAGATTAGAGCTGTGCCCCAATTAACTGCAGTGAGCTGAGGGGAGGCTGGGGAAGGGCTCTAAGTCTCCAGGTTAGGACCCCCCAGCAGACTCAAGTTCCGATCCATGGAGCAGACAAACAGGGACAGTGACGGGGTGCTGGAATGAGGACATTGGGCCAAGGACTTGCTGGTGGGCAAGGGCTGGATAGCTGGAGGCTGTGGACAGCAGCTGCCCCAGGTGGTTTGGTGTTGGATTGAATCCCACTCCCTCCTTCCTCTGCGTGTCTTGCCAGGCTCAGTCTGCTTCCCCATCCCCATCCCAGCTTTTTGTCCTCGCTTCCTTGTCCTGTTCCCTTCCCCCATTTCTCTGGTGCCATCTCGGCTCCCCCCGCCACCAGCCCTGCTACCTCCCCGTCACCGTTTCCTCCTGCTTCGCCTGCCCCGACTCCAGCTCTTGTTGGTGCAAGTGTTTCCATGAAGCCGTTTCCTCCCTCTCACTTCCCAGGGAAGTCACCGGGCGCCCGGAGAGCTGGTTCCCTGCTCTCGCACAGGTGCCTGGAGCGGGTGCCGGGGGGTTTGCAGCAGCTGGGAGCAGGGTGACACCCAGGGCTGGGCGTCAGCACACGTGCAGCTGCTTGGGGCTGCGGGCAGGGCTGGCTTTACCTGTAGTTGGCAGGATCCTGATGGAATTCCAAAACACTCTCTGGCCCCAAAAATCACCTTCCCAACGGACTTCAAGGCTTTGTTCCAAAACATCTGGACATGCCCAAAATAGACCTGTGACAACAAGTAGCTGGAATTCAAGGAAAGTAGTGACATATTTCTCATTCTTGTTGATGGCAACGTGTTAGCAGCTCAGGTTGGAATTTCCTGGGAAATACATTCAGCATGAGCCGGACATGGAATATCTCAGCCAAATGGCTAAACCGTGGGCACAGTCACGGCAGGTCATGTCAGAGCAAGGGAGAGCCACCAGCCCCGCTTCTTCCCCAACATGCTGCTGGGGCCAGGGCATCTGGGAACCTGTCTCCCCTGGCCCCAGGCCCATGGGGATTGGGCTTTGCTCTCGCCAGCAGCCCTGTGCACTGCAGCATGTTGCACATCACCCAAGGAACATTAATTAACATTGCTAGAAGATCTTAGAAAAGGTGCAATTTGAATGATCTGGCACCGCAGTCATTCAGATGCTGAGTTAATTCAATCCTTGCACACAGTGCTCCTACAGATTGTTGGCTTTAAACAAACAGCAGTGACAGATTTGTTGCTGCGGAAATGTGGTCATTAAGTCGGGAGCGTGTGTTTGACCTGAAAGCGATTGAGTGATGGATGCAAGTCATTTTAAAGCTGCAGCAGCCAAAAGGATGCTCCTTTTGGAGAGCAATCTTGCAGCTGAGGAGTGTAAATAATTTAAGCAAACAAGTAAAGTAAGGTGGAAGCACTACCATTGCCCCTTCTGCTGTATTACAGTTCTAAATGCAAAGCAGGGCAGTGCTGCCAGCTCGGTGGCAGAGGAGAGCTCCTCTCCACGGCGCTGGCATGCAGAGGTGCAAGGTGCCAGCCTTGGGGTTGTCTCTGGGCATAAAAGGAACCGGTCGAGCTTGCAGCACTGAGCTGTCACTTGTGGAAGGTGCGCTCTCACCTCTCTCCGAGCATGGGCAGTGCGAGTGCCATGGGATCCCCAAGGAATGGGGACCAGAGTGGCTTGGTGGAGGTGACCCTGATGTCCTGGCGGAGCAGGACTCAGGTGTTCTGCAGTGTGGGACCGTCCCACTCCAGCTACTTCTCTTGTCAAGCCAAAAGAGCTCGATCCCCACTTGGCTTCCAGACAACTGTGTCTGGCTGATCTGGTCCAGCAGGGATGCTTCAGGGAACCAGGAGCTCAGCACGCTGTTGGGCTGCTGCTCCATGCCAGCCTTGCTCTGAGCCATCCTCTCACGGCCATTGATGATCCCCTCACCCGCAGACTGTGAGCTGGGAGGGAGCATTAGAGTCGCAGCGGTCACATCGCATGGGTCTGCGCCTTCCGACGCTGGAATTGGCATCCCAGTAATGAGGCTGGTAGTTACTGTGCATTGGAAGCAGCCATTGCTTAAGCCTCAATATCTCGGCCATTTAATTTAATGGGTTTTTTTAAATACCAAAAGCAATTATGTTCACATTGTGAGCTAATCGCCTACAAAATTTCATTTCAAAAATGCTCAGACTGTTTGTGAGAGAATTGCTGGAAAGAGACCCAAATATGCCACCGTGCCGGTCCGTTTGTCCTTCTCTGCCTCCCCTCTTTCCGAGCCAGGCGGACTACTCGGAAGGCAACAATCACATCCTCAGACTCCTGCCTTTCTGGCAGGTTTCTCCATGGTGTGAATTTTAGATGTGTAACTTAAATACCAGTGATGGGCGCTGGTTATAGTGCATAGCTGGTACCACAGCAGTGAAAAAGAGGGATTCAAAGTCTGGCTGATGGGCAAAAGCCAGACTGTGGTTGCTGGGAGTGGGTGGGTACACAGCTGTGTCCCTGGGCCGGGAGGAGATGGTGGGAGCTCTGCCCGTAAGCGTGTGTTACCCACTGCCTTGAGGCCATGTACCTGTGCTGCTGCACCCGGAGGTGTCTGAGCACCCAAACCTTGCAGAAACCCTTACATTTTGGAAAGGTGTCCTGGGCAAGCTGTTTGCAGCGTGTCCATCCCATCCCTTGGTGGCTCACCCCATGTGCCTGCCTCTCCACTCCTCCTCCAGCCCTTGCAGCCCCAGCCTGCAGCATCCATCCCTCCAGAGCAGCCTGCACAGGGGCCAGCCTGCTGGTAGGCCACATGGCTTTATCAGATTTGAGAAGAGCCAGAGGTCTTTGCCAGAGATTACTTGTTCTCCTGAACAGCCGTGTTACTGAATACGGAATAATCCGCCCTCAACAGCCAGCCAGGGGTTTCGCTTCCTGCACTGTGGCTATCGTGTTAACGCTCTCTCCTTAAAGCACCTTTGCTGGCTGAGCCACCCACCTGCTGCCCGTCGCCCACCAGCGCGATGGGCAGGGGCACGCTCTGCGTCCTGCCCGGCTGCCTGCCCCCGGCACATCTGGCTGAGCCACGCGCTGCCGCCCCGTTTCAGATGCAGCATTGCCTGGTCCGGACCCCGTCTGCCCTCCTCCCTGGACAGTTTCCCTGGCCAGCAGCGGGGAGGTGATTTATGGAGTCCCACGCTCACCTGGTGAGTCCAGCTCTCGGCGTTTCAGGGAGATCCATCGCACAGGGAGGGGAGGTCACCGCGTTGCAGGTTCGCTAACCTTGCCCGCTTATTAAAAATGGTAAAAGCCTCCCTCAGGACTCGTGAAGTATAGATCCGGAGAGCTCCATATGCTGTTCCCCTTAATGAGATGTCTGCCTGAAGAGCAATAGCAAAACACACCATCCAGTTCAGGGTCCCTATAGCTAGATGGCCTGGCTGTAAACAGAGCCGTCCGTCTTAATGGGCTATCGTGTAAAAACTTCTCCCAGTCAATAAATCAAAGGGGCTCCATTTATATCATGTGCTGCCTTCGCTATTAGGCTGCCTCTGGATGGCATGTTCTGATACAGAGCTCCCCAGGACCACCAGGCGAGGCCAGAGGCTCTAATGGGCATTTAATTCAGACTTCCCCTTGCCGACACCCGTGCAGAGCTCAGCAGCTGGGGCTCAGCAGGGGATCCGCCGTGGTTTGGGATGGCCCTGCCGTGAGGGACAGGTCACCCACGGACCCGCACCTGTCCGGCATCACCTTCCCTGCCTTGCTGGGCGGAAGCCTCTGGTGTACAAGGGACACCTGGGGAGCTGCCAGGCACCAGACCCTCCCTAGGAAGGGGTGTATGGGGGCTGGCGAGCACCCCTTCTCTGGAACAGCAGCAGCCTGCCGCAGGTATTTATTTTTCATTCCCTCCCTTGTGCTGCTCGGGTGCCACCGGAGGGAAGTTCCGCTCCAGCCACCATCCCAGGCAGAGATATTAGTCCTCATTACTAATTAAAGGAAGCAGGAGTAATTGACGGATGGTGGATGGCGGGGGAGCGGGTGTGATGAACGGCCCCTGTCCCTGTGCCGGGGACGCATGCTGAGCGCTACCTGTTAGCTACAAATAAACAAACCTGATAAATAATAAATAGTTTGAGAAGAGTAGCCGAGCATTATTTAAATTAATAGGGATTAGAGGGAGAGGCCTGAAAGAGCATTCCTCCGGATGAGCTATCCCCGGACGGGCAGGGACTCATTTGTTGCAGAATGGAGTAAACAACGAGATGGGGAGGATTCATCACAGCGGGGCCTCGCGGTGCTGCTCGGGCTTGTAAAGGCACAGCCACGGTTTTCCTGGCCACCCCTGCGCCAGGGCTCCCCGTGCTCCCTGCCACCTCACCAGTGTCACTGGGCTGCGGCACTGCCGGTACTGGGCTGGGGCAGCGGGTGCAGTGGGGAGCCAGGGTGCTGCGGCGGAGCGGTGGGGAGCTGCTGCTCGGCTCTGGCACGGCTGTCGGTGGGGTCCCATGCCCCACAAGTTTTCCCGGCCAGGTTGATGGTGGCCTGAGCTGTGCGGCAGCTGCTCCTCCCTGCGCCCAGGTGCTTGCTGCCAGCCATGGCTTGGTCCCAGCCAGTGAGTCCAGCTGCCAGGGCGTCTCTCTTCACCCTCTGACATTTGGATAACCCCCCTCCTGCTAAGAGCTGGAGGCTGGGGGTGGCGGAGGGAGGAGGATGCCAGGGAAGGGGGAGAGGGGAGGGCGGGCGCTCTGCTTGCTATCACATCTACTCCATCTTATCGCCACAGTAATTTGATGATAAAAAATAATCCGAGTCTGGAAAGGAAACATGTGTAGTGGAGTAAAGATTGAATGTAGGTGGATTGTGCCCTGGGGCGGCGGCTGGAGATAGAAGGAAATGTCCTTCTGTTTGACATACTGCCGAGATGCAGCCCCGCACCCCCAGCCTCGCTGAGCTGAGCCCTGCCCACGGCGTGGGGAGCCCCCCGGCTTGTGTGCCACATGGTGGGCAGGAGGGTGACTGCTGCAGCCCCCCGCCGACTCCAGACACCCCACCTGCAACCCCCTTGGCACCTCGTGGGGTGCTGCCCCCCGTCCTCATCCCCACAGCTCGCTCCCAGCATGCTTCTGATTTTTTTTTTTTTTCCCTTTGGTTATGCTTCACAACTCATTTTATCAGCTGTCAGTAGCCAAATGTCTTTTTTAAGGAGTGGGTTATAGCCACTAATGTACTGAATGCTATTGCACTGGCTGCAGTTAGTGTTCCACGGCTAAATTACTATAATTAATGTTCCACTAGAACTGTTTGTAACAGGCGGCTCGGGGAGCCCCAGGTCTGGGCTTTCACAGCCACTGAATTATCTTCTCCCTGGAGAAAGAGCCTCTCACAAGGGGAGGGCTGAGGTCAGCACTGGGACAGGCAGGCACGAGCTCTGGTGGATGGAAGGCCCAGGAGCCATTCCCACGGCACAGCCTCTGCATGTCCCCCGGTCTCGGCGGCTCTGCCCAGTGGCTGGGTGCATGGTGGGCTGTGGTGCTGCCCCGGGCCGGGCCGTCCCACAGCACCGCAGCCGCGCTCGTCGCCCTCCACGAGTTGCCCTGTGAAGCGCAGCGCCTAGAGAAGCGCTCCCCAAGACTCGCAAAGGGCGCTCGGTGGGGATGTTTCCCCCGTGCCAGGCACGGCACCTCTGCTCACGGCATGGCCCAGCACGTAGAGCCCGTGTCCTCGGCAAGGCTGCACCCGAGACCACCCCTGCTCCTCTTTTGCCTCCCAGCGAGGCCGGAGGCGCAGGGAAGCACAAGCTCCGTGGGCAGGGAGGTGCGCACACCCTTGTTTCGCTAAATGCATTTGTTCGATACCTGCAACAAACAGATTAGCCGGGGCTTTATCAGGGACAAGAGAAGGGAGAGCGATGTGATAATGGTTTTCAGCAAATCCTCGGGCTGTCACAGATTAGAGCTGCGGTGGCAGGAGCATTATCAGCCCTTTCCTCTCCCCATCGCCTCCCCCTTTGTCTCCCCTCGCCATCGGATTTCTCCAGACAATCTATCCTGGCAAGAGCCGGGCAGATACAAGAAGAAGTCGGTTTCCATCTGATCCGCGATTGGTTTTTCCCGGCAGCCGATCCGTGTCGCGGAATCGATCCGCGGGCCCCCCGGCGCTCGGCACCTTGTGCGTTTGGAGAAGAAGGTGGCGGAGGAGGGAAGGGGGCC
>JANHGN010003949.1:16868-36026 GCA_024605025.1 Megaceryle maxima | reverse complement strand
GGTGTCAAAAGAAAAAGAAATGAGAAGTGCAAGAAACATGCTTATTTGCTATATATAACATTTATTGTTTTTTTACGATGAGAAATGTGACAACCTTGTGGCAGTGTTACAAGGAAGGAGCACAGGCAGAGACCATCATAAAGATAGTAAGGAAGGAGATATTAATAAGACGTGAAAACTTTTCTGTCATGTTATTGTATTCATTATATTTGTTAAGTAATCATCTTTAGTTATTGTAGAGTCTTAGTCTATCTCCTTATATACTATATCTCTTATCACTTTAGGAAAACTTTCTCAATATTGAAATGTTGTAAATACAGGTGACTGGAGTTCACATTTTTGAGATTTCTATAATAGTATGTCTCATACAAATTTGGCTTTCTGAGCTTTCTGACGGATCTTTGAATTTAACCTTCTCCCTTTCTTTTCACTTCATATTGGCTTTTTTTCCTCTTCTGTGTGGTTTAATCTTTTTTTGCTTCCCTGTCTCAGTTTTTTACTTTAAAGAACTTTTTTTTTTTTTCATTTGTCATCTATCATTTTAAATACTTTGAAATATAAAAAATTGCTACATCTCCCAGACTCAGTTTTTAAAAATCCTGTGCTACCTACAAGCAATGATATTTCATTCTTTTCAGTCCAGGAAAGCAGCAGAACTTGCAGAACATTGTTTTTCTCCCTTCAGTTGCTTCTCATAGTCACTCAGAAGTTCTCATTTGTTGCTGTGTCTACAGTGGACCATGTGCCATCATTAGTGTGTCTGCTTGCCAGGTGCAGATGCTGACTGTACTTTTTTGACTGTGTACACACACCCTGGTAAAGATGTTCTCTAATTATTTTGGTGACTCATAGGCATAAAATGCATCTGGTATTGGAGGTATGGCCAATATGTACATCTAAAGATCAAGAGCAAAGTGCACATGATAAAAGGCCCCACTACACATCAAAGCTGTGACAGCCACACCAACAGCTCATGTCAGCAGTCTGTGGATATTCTTGTTAGACTGGCAAGCTGTGAGAAAGCCCTTCTTAAACTAACTTGGATGAAATGCAAGCTGAGGAGAGTTTAAATATCAGTGTAATTTTCTAATGTTAATTGCTTACCACCTAAGCAGAGCTTTTCAGCCTATCAGCTTAGTCCCTGGTGTTAAAAATCACGTTTTTTGCTGCTGCAAAAAACTTCCACAATACATACCCCCGCACAGACAGTGCTTCCAGCTTTTTATATACCAGCACTTTAGGCATATAATTGCATGTAGTAACCTGAGAGTGAAACGGAAAGCCAGGACTACTCGTAGCTACTGTAAATGTGGATCAACTCATAAATGTAGCTTGCCTACAAGCAATTTCAGTAGAGTGGAAATATAACTAAAAGAGGAATAGAAATTTTTTTTTTAATGCTGAGATCTAAGAAAATTGGGGCTCAGGTCAATATTAAGAGGATCATATTTGAAACAATTATAGATTCTTCGACAGAATTTTTATTTTTTAAGCTTCTTTAATAATGTTTTAAGTTCTGAATTTAATATTACTTTCTTTTCTGCCTGAAAAGCTTAAAGGCAGAAAAGTTTTATGAGTTTTGAAATTCAGGCATGTACTTTTAGATTTTTCATATTCATTTTTCCAGTCTCTTTCTAATAGAGAACTATTGGCTTCTATTTCTTTATACAAGAAAGAGGATGGTGTGTGAGTGTAAAATCTGAAGTCTGGAATTGTGAATTGTTTGAATTTGTGAATTTTCAGCTGTAATTCTCATACCTATGGGAAAGCTGTAGAACAGCTGACAATGTTTACTGCATTAGTTTATATATTCAATATGTATATACATTTAAAACCATAGCAGATTTACAGGAAATGTCTTTCAACGTGACTAGCTGATTGTGAATTTAATGCATATAGCCAGGTGAAAGTTCAAAAATGCAATGAAAGATGGTGTGAGGTCAAAAAGATCTGTAGTAAGGATGAAATTTATCTCTGGACAGTGTATCCTTATAAAAATAATTTCTCATTTACATGTGTTGTGGTTTAACACATGTCTTAGGGAAAATAACCATGCAATAAAATCCAGCTGCCTTCTCAAAACCTTTTTAGACTCTACAGTAGATTAATTGGTTGTATGTGGAGGTAACATAAGGAGAACCCTAGCTGTTTGTCTGCCTACCTCACTCCTTGCTCTTGATTATAATGTTTCTGATTTCATGCTGGTTGTGTAAGGGCCTATTTTCAAATACAAAAACTCTTAAACCTTTATGGGTTATCAGAGCTGCAGCCTGTGAATGGAAAATAATGTATATAAGCATAACAGCCTCAGAAAATGTCTATTTGCAGTGATGTAGGATAGTATATACATTAAAAAACCCCCAAACAAAAACCTGACATGAGAAATGAATGTCACAGGTTGCACTAGGGTTGAGCAAAATAAGCAAGGCATAGTCTGAGGTGTTTTGAATGCATTGATCTGCAGATGTGAGAAGAAATATACTCTATTCACTTATAGCTCCTTGTGCCAAATCAGTTAGATGATGACAGCCAATTTGTGCTAAGTATTTTGCCAAGTGTATCCAAGTAGGATCTTTTCTTTTTTACTCTTTCGAGACACCAGATATAAACAGAGAAGCTGAGCGAGTATGTGTGTACACACATTTTGCATGATGAACAATTTTTATAGTTTGTCTGAGGTGCTGAATGAATATCAAAGCTTTTCAAATACTTAGGTTAAGTTTTGAAATAACTCTAGAAGAGATCTGAGAGCAGAACTGAGTACTTGCATCTCTGCCTGACATAACCACGTTACAGCCTCATGGAGTTCTTCATTCTACTGCTTCAGAGTTGGTTTTATGCATACTTCGTAAACATTCTGTTACCTTGATAAAAAGAAATATGAAATATGTAGTTACTCTTATTCACAAACTATTTATTTGCAAGTGAAACTTGTGTGATGTTTTATGGAAACTCAGCTTAAGATGAAATTGCTTACTTGCTATTTTCATTGCTTGTAGAAGTTACGTGTCCAGCTGTATTATAACATGTATAAAGTTGGCGTTTTAGGACAGGCAAATCATGTTATCTGGATGCATTTAAGAAGAGCCTTTAGGGCATGATTATACTCATCTTTTAGTTTCACTGTACAGTAATATACTGTGTTATGTGTTTCCAGCTGCTAATGTGAATCAGTTACAGCTGGAATCCTGAACTCTAGTGATATTTAGCTTATAAGATGTTTCTGCTGATCTCAATCGTGCCACTTATAATGCATATTGAGAACAAAATTGCATGTTCTTCAATATTTTGTGATAAGTATTACATAATAAAAGTCATTGCATGTGATAATCTAAGTCACAGTTTTAAAATATTTAATATGTTTAACAGCATATTAGGAAGCTTAAAGATGCTTACAGACATTGCAACTTTTCCATTCCAGTATAGGAATTGCTCCTCATTATCTGGGTTCAGTAATTACTATTTTACAAATCTATATTCTATTGGGTTGGAAAGGAAAGATTCAGAACACCGGAAAATATCCTGTCATTATCTGGCATTAAATTCTAGAGCAATAGTGGGGAGGGCAGGGAACAAAACATTGGAACCTGTGCTCCTTCATCATATTGCCTTTCAAAGTTCTAGAGTTGCTTTGTCCTATAGAGAAAAGTCTGCTTTAAAGGCAACTTCGCTGAACACTTTTTTTGTCACAGAGCACGGTAAATATACAGCAGCTGCTCTTTTAATTTTGTTTGTCATTTAGTAACAGAACAGTTGACTATCACTGCCCAGGGTGTATGGTCAGTTTGTAGGTTTGCTAGATGCAGTAGTGTATAGTACTGTTTTGTCATCTGAGGCTGCACATTAGCTTATGTAGCTCATGGCTTGCCTACAGGTTTTATAGTATGTTTGTAGGAGGGATGGTAGGTAAGATGGATTAGTTTTGTTTTGTTTAACAACAAGCTTCTTATTTTTGATTTTTTTTTTCACTAATTATGGGCTAAATGTAGACACAATGAACACAACTGAAGTCCTTTATGACCTTGTTAGTCTTGAACATCTGCTACTGCTGTCAAGAATTATTATATTCTTAATAGAGTAGTAGATATACAGAAATAATGTGGTACAGTATGTAGCTTTGAGATAGGTTTGTATTTTGTAGAATAACAGTCAAGTTAGTATTTAATCATGGAATTGGAGGGGTGTGTTACTATTCAAGATGACCTTGGTAAGTGGCAGAAGTAATTTTAAAGCAACAGAAACTTCTAAAGACAAGGGTGAAGTCCTGTATTCAGAAGGGATAAAATAATGTGAAAGCAAAATGGTCAGTAGGTGGGGGTACAACAATACGGAGGACTAAGGGATCATTGTGGGCTTGAACACAATGTTGGCGCTGTTCTGTTAGAGTTACGTGCTATTGTGGAGTGCACAGCCAAAGAGCTAGGTGGAAGGCATTGTAATGATTCTGCTTTGCACTAGCGTGTCTTCAGCTCAATATCTTGCCTGATTTTAGATCAGTGTAGATAAATTGTTGAAAATCCAGGAGAAAAAAATGACAGACAATAAACAGCAAGTTGGAAAACATATTAAGAAAGCGGAAGAACAAGATTGTTTAAGCATAGAAGAGAAATAGTAACTCATAATTTCAAAGACCTGATCAATGAGTTTGGTAAGTGAAAGGTACCTCTTTCTGAGGGAAATTACCTGACATTGTCTTGGGAACTTGTATTGTGGCTAGAATGATGAAAATTTATTCTATCGAATAAATAATAGAAGCTTGTATGCTCATGTTCCATATAATTGCATATGAATGACTGCACAGGTCTTTAATGGTTATAAAAATAAAGACCTGAAGATTTATCTAGGAATATCTGCAAATGCCACTAATATTTTAAAAAACTCCACAAGAAGAGTGTGCAGAATTTATGTATAAAAAGGAATATTCACTATAAAATTCAAAAGCATATCAGTAATGGCAATCAAATGAGAGGTCATACAATCAGAAGTAGACAAATCTAGCTATGAGGATGTATCTACTTTTTTTTTTTTAACTGTATCCTAATCTAAAAGAATTCCAAATGTCCCATGTTTCCTTGTCATCCTTTGGGCAGTCTTCAAGACTAGGCAGCAGTGTCTTCCTGAATGCAGGAGACCCAAAATCCCACTAAGAATTTCAGGTGATGATGGTTGTTTCTTTCTCCTTCAATGGCTTTTGGAATATGCTGGAATTGAAAAGAAGGCAGTAAAGAATGCTGCATTACAGCACATATGGGTATCTTTGCTTTGATGGGGTCTCTTAGTCTGTGAAAGCCTAATAATTTGCATTATTCTCTGGAGAAAGTGACCCTACTAAGTCTTCTGTCACACAGAGAAGCTTTTCCAGTCAGAGAGTCAGAGCTGGCATTTAGGTGACCTAAATGACCAGTGATAATCTATCAGTTTATGTGAAGGGAAAAAAAAATGCAGTTGTTATCATCATCATGAAATTAAAAAGAAAATTATAAAGTTAAGTAGTGTAAAACTAACTCCCTTTCTTTTGAAAATTGGAAATCTCTATTCTGTTTTGGGGAGGGGGTTTGGTTGGGGGTTGGTTTTTTAATATATATGCTTATTCTGTGGTAATTTTTTTTATTCCATCATAACAAAATGTTTTAAGACCGGAGTAAAAATACAGATGAATAAATATGTCCATCCTATAGACTGCTGATGTCTTAATTTTTTATTGAAGATGAGAGGACCTCCAGATTTGCTGGAACTGTAGGTTACTGTATTCAGGAGAAAATCAATGCAATGTGCTTTATGAGTGTGACTTTCATCTTGTTTCTTTTCTTGAAAGGAGCTATTTAGTCATTATAACATTTAGATGTTGTACTGGGATTTCCACTAGCTGCATTCTTAGTACATATAATAGGTGAAATGAGAACAAACCACTGACCTCAAACCTTTTACTTTTTCTTTCTTATTTTTTCTTATATTCTGAAATAAAAGGTTAGGTAAGCTGGACATCTAGGGGAAATACTTTTTCCCTTTTTTATTTTTATTGAGCTATTGAAGTAATTGGAAGGACGTGGTTTTTTTCCAAAGATAAAAGACAAAACCCCAAATTGAATAATAAATCACATATAAGAGAAAAAATAAAATAAATGCTATATCAAATCTGTCTAAAAATGTCCACAAAATTGAACAGCATAGAGACAGCTGAGTGTGGAGAAAATATTGAACAACTTGTAGCCACCATTTATCAAAGAATGTAATTTAACAATCGTTGGCATACAAAAAGCAAGAAGTCAGAAAGATCTATCATAGAAAAATAAAGCACAATATATTATTGATATTTGAAAGCAAGGGTATATTAGGGTTTTTGAAATTTGAATCCCGATTTTTACATTCATATGATCATTTTTAAAAACATTGCTTCAGCAGCACAGCTACAGCAGAAATGCTTTTCTGATTTGAAAATGCCCTAAAAACCTCAGTGCTGTGAAAATCAACTGCCATGACTCAGGACTTGGCACAATTTTCCTCCCCTTTTCTGATCCCTCACAGTGGACTCTACTGAGATCTCTAACCTTGACTTCTTGCTGCTCAGTGATCCTCTCACTCCCAGACCTTTCCCTAGTAGACAACCTTTTTGTTTTGCATATGCTGTGATCAGAAGAGCATTCAGAAAAAAAAAAAATTGTTTAATCTTGATAGAACTAAGCTTTAATAGAATGAATCTTTCTTTTCCCTTCCCTTCCCTTCCCTTCCCTTCCCTTCCCTTCCCTTCCCTTCCCTTCCCCTCTTTTCCTTCCTTTTCCCTCTCCTCCTCTCCTCTCTCTTTTTTTTCCCTTCCTTCCCTCCTTTCCCTCCTTTCTTTTTTTTTTTTTCTTTCTTTTTTCTTAGTCTTACCTAGCAATCTAATAGCTCTGTCATGCCTTTCAGCCTGACTTTTGAAAAAATGGTCTTTCTTCCCTCTTTGTCTTGCTTTCTTTTCTGGTCTTTAAAATCTTCCTTAAATTCCAACAAAGGTCACTGTTCACACTTTTCTCTTGTATGCCTTCCTATCCAAAATCAATTTCCTAAGAAAGACAATGCAGAGTAACTGAAGAAAAATGGCCTTGTATATGTGTTCTGGTTTTCAAAGAAATCTCTGAACAGGGGGAAATACCAGAAGTCATTACCTTTCCTTTTCATCTGTTTCCTGATTGGCTTGTTAATGTATTCAGATAAATTAAGTGCCAGCCAAATACAGTAAATTCTAGTTTTCAGGTCACATTTTATCCATAAGTTATTATTGGCCAGTCCCAATCTATCAGCAGTATACTACTTTGAGAAGTGGGAGACTCCCTGCCTTGAAGGCTTGTCTCTTCAGTCAGCAAGCAGGGAAGCTTAGGTGGGGAGAAAGAAAATGTGTTACATGAGATTCAGAGAAATTAACTGACTTGCTGGAGATGTAAAGCAAATACAGATCCTTTGACTGTACTATCCGTTGGAGCTGTTGTGCTCTTTGAACTTTGTGATTTGACTTGTAATTGGACCACGCTGTCAATGGAAAAACTTACAAGTATTTAACATGGCATTTTTAAGAAGGTTACTCTCATCTAATCCTCTATTAGTGGATTTGCAGAGAGTTGTAATTGGTCTAACAAGCCTAGTAACCTGTCGTACTTCCACTTATAATGTTCAACCTCATTTATATCTTTTCTTTATTTACTGATGCACAATAGGTAATGATTCTCTATCTAGTGCTCATGCTTCAAAGTGAAGCTGTCCAGTCATAAAAAGGCTGGATTATTTTAATATGCATGTATATATGTAACCATACACATAAATTAATATACATGTACACATGAACTCATACACATTGATTATATAATTTACATATGTATATGTCTGTGAATATATTATGAACAATTAAAGTACATACTTTTATATATATACACACATGTATATCTTCATATTCACATTAGTAATTAAAAATAAAAAGTCTCCTCTTGCTTTTAAATTACTAAGGGAGGTGGGAGAGTTAGGGTGTATTTCCTCCAGACCTTTGTTAAATTTTAAATTAGTTTTGATGTTTCTGTCTCAGAATGAAAATGGGTTCATGCAGATGTAATTCTTCGGACTGAAAAAGAAGGGGGAAGTATATGAAAATGAACAGGTTGATGAATATAGTGCATTCATTATCAACTTATATTTTCATGATGGTGAAACTGTTCACTCATTTTAAAATTAGAATGGCACCATTAATTTTGTTTACTACATGAGCAACTTTTATTGCATGTAAGATTTACTGGCTGTTTTGCAGGTGAATATGTCTTGTCAAACAGCCTTATGGAAACAGGTCTGCAGAAGCATCTGCTTTTGTATCTCCCCAAAGCAGACCAGGGGAATGATGGCAATACGGAATGGTGCATGTGAAAGTAGAGGAATCTGTGAATAAATTTAAAAAAAATAAATAATTTTTTTTTTTTCAATAATTTCTTAATATATGGCATATTGACCTTCACAGCCATACTCTCCTTACTTGTCTCAGTAAAGACTATTCATGAGACACCAAACCAGAGAAAAAAACCAAACAAAACAACAAAACAAACAAGCAAAAAAAACCCCAACCTAAAACCTTTATGTGTGAACAAGAGAAGAAAAGAGAGCAGAGCAGAAAGAGGATTTGGTCTTTCTCCTTTTTTGTTCTGTGTTTTGCTCACTAGTGTAGGTGCCTTTGAATGGTTAACGTAGTTCTGCCTTACAGGAAGGGCTAGTAGAAGAGCAATTACATGTTTTTTTTTCCTGAGGCACCTTTTTTTTTCGCGAAGATGCTTTTGAATGAATGCCTTTTTGGAGTGCACTTGAAAGTTTAAAGAATGGTGGATAGTATCTTTTGCGTAATTTACAGCTAACGGAGTGATTCCATTTTCACTTTGGGTTCTGATTAATATTGTATATCAGCAACATTACCCATAAGCCTCAGAAAATTTCTGTTGATTTTGGCAACAGGGCAGATGTTAGTGAAACATTTTAAGCTTGTTTTTGTGACCCTGTTCTGCTTTTTGAACTATGTATCAGGTCTGACTGAGCTGGAGTTAATTTTACCCTAGCAGCCCTCACAGTGCTGCGCTTTGCATTGAGAGCTGGAAAGGTGCTGAAAACACACCTGTGTTGTGGCTACTGCTGGGCAGGGGTCACACAGCAACAAGGATGGTTTTTTTCCAACATTCCCCCCCAAAGTGGGATGGGGTGGACAACATCTTGGGAGGGGGACATGACTGAGACAGCTGACCCAAACTGATCAAAGGGATATTCCATACCATGTGATGTCAGCTCAAAAATAAAAGCTAGGGAAAAGGTTGGACACACACACACGACATGACACATCCACTTGTGCTCTGGAGTAACAACTCTGTGTACTGGAGCCCTGTTTCCTGGCAAAAGGGCCAATCATCACCTGCTGATGCAAAGTAGAGAATAAATCTCGTTTTCCTTTGCTTTGCTTTCATTAAACCCACGTGTTTTTTTCCATCTTGTCTTCTTCCCCTTGTCCTGCTGAGAGGTGGAGGAGTGATAGAGTGGCTTGGTGGGCACATACTGCCCAGCCAGGGTCAACCCACCACAATGAAAGTATGTTGGTTGCTTCAGGAGACACAAGGAAGGTTGTAGTGTGTGCCCCCTTTTCTCTTAGTTTGTAAACTGATCACTGTTAAAATATGGTCTGCTCCTTTTGCTTTGCATGTTCCCTTAGGGTGCAAGAATGATGTGCAGATACAGGCTTCAATGAAGAAAAGCAATGATCACACAACATAGATTATAAATAATTGGAGTACCTGCAGTTTAACTGATACTTGTTTGCATCAGCTTCTCAGGAGAATGATGTTTGAAGAAATAGGAGCAAGGGAATGATGTAAGATTTAAGTAGTTCAGAATGTACTTTTGCAAAGGCAAATTGTAAGTTTTACAGTTCACAAATGTGTGTACATATGCTTGGACCTACTTGTGATTAATGGCTGATGATTTTTCTGCACTCCTTGCCATGCTTTTTCAGCGTGTTTTGTGATATATTTTCTAAATTCTCAGCACAGAACTTCTGACAGAATCATAGATCTGAACTATCTCATAGTACTTCAGTGTCTCAAATAAATAGGTCAAATAATCCTAGAAACGGTGTTTGTTAGCTTTGAATCGATAGTGATGAAGTTTCTCTGTATTCTTACTTGCTCAAACTTCTGTCTAATCTATCTTTGTTCTCTTCTTCTTGTGCAATCTTTTCCTTGCTTCCAGTGGCTGCTACAAAGAACAAAGCTAGAGGTGAGTTTCTGCCTGCACTTCAGTTTGCATTGCATGGTTCTGCAGCCCACGTATTTTCTCACAAGGTTTCTTCTGCTTGTCCAAACTGAGAAAGATGGTTTTAGATCTTATGGTATAATAGATATAGATTAATTTTTTACAATTTTGTAATTGCCCCTAGGTGCAGACAATTTTCATTGTTTATCAATCATTACTAGTCATACTGTATTTTGTTAATTGTTTTAATTTAGGAAGTTTTTAGGAAAAAGATACAACCAAGTGCATTATATTTCTGACCTGCATTATAGTAATGTAGGGATATTGATGACATTTTAATAAAAATGAAGATGTTACATAAAAATGCTCATAAATATGTAAATGTAATTTATATTTTTTTATCTCTAGTCATAGTCATAAATATCTGAACAGAGAACAATGAACATAAGTGTCTCCTAAGCACTCTCCATCTTTTCACACTAATATAAAATGATCATCACTGTTTCTGAGGCATACTATAATCTCTACAGAGATTTATGACTTCAGAGCAGCAAGGTGATTGTCACAAATCAGCGTGACAAAGAAGTAAACCTTTCAGAACTAATCATGTAAGGTTAGTTATGTCTTAAACCATTTCCTGAATTTCTATGAAGCAGTGATGTAGCAAATGTAACCTGAAGGGTGTATATTTACTTGCCTATACATATAAGCATATGCATATGTGTATATATACATATGTATGTGTGTGTGTATATATGAAGACACATTTTCATAGAAAATCCTGAAAAAATGTATTTTACTCAAGCTTAACATTTCTGCTAGATAAATTTGAGTTGTTTTGTAACTAAACTTAAGAATTTAAGGCAAGTATTTATGCTTGGTTACATGTAGTTCAGAAGTTAAGAACTCTCATATCCATTCAATACATATTTTCTAGCTTGAAGATTTAGAACAACAATAATAATAATAAAATAAAACAGCCAACTAGTAGTGTTCATGTATTAGAATAATTAAATCAATAATTAAAATACAGCTTAGGTTTTCTTTAAAACCCTTGCATGGCTTTTTGTAAAATCTTTTTCTCAGACACTTTGCATGCCTTGGATGTCATGAGCGAGGGGAGTGGATAAAGTAAAATTCACATATTTGCCTATGTATGCTATGAAGCTTGCTTTACTTTTTACTGTATTGCCATGTACTCAGTTGTGATGCTGTGTAACAATGGTCAAGAATTTAAGACCTTCATAATCAATGAAACAAACAAAACAAACCAAAACATATCCACAGAAAGCAAACTTTCAGCACAAATAAGCATAATCTCATCAGTAATCAGCAATTATTTCAGGTACCCATATATTGCCATTCAAACTGAAACTGCCCTGGAGGCACACAAATTATAAAACAAGTCAGAATTACATATGGGCCCCAGTCATCTCTGGATGTTAACACACCCTTATTTCAGAAGTGTACATGCATATTGAATAAACGGTTGAAACTATATATAGTAACCAGAGTTTGACATTGTGGTAAAAGAAAAGCTCATAATCTGTAGCTATACGTTATATCTGGACTTATCTTGCTCAGTTGAACAGAGCCTTCAAGAAGTCGTCAGCTTTTCCTTTGGTCCTGAACAGTCTTATGACGAAGTGACCCAATATCCACAAGGCGTTCAGCCCTGCAATAGTCTGTCCTTTACCAAAAGCATAGGATTCATCTTGTAATCTCTTGTGGTGGAAGACATAAAGAATCTGACGTCTTGCTGCTTTTGACATTGCTCTGAGCAGTAGAGAAGGATCTGTTCATCCTTTTGAAGTGTAACACTTAGCTGGCAAGTTGTTGTCTAATACAACATTGGAAACAGCAACTCACAACTGAGGGAATGCTTTGCTGCTGGGGAAATTTCTCTTTTGGTATTTATCCCCGTGAAATCCAGCAGTCTTACATCTATGCTCCTATTTATGGATCTTCATTTTTCCTTTCTGAAAGTTTGGAATCTGTGATGCCATTTTCATCAAGGTGAAGTTGATGTTCATGCCTGCCCTGAGATATGAAAGTTTCAGAGCACGTTAGTAGGTGCTATTCTATGGGACCATTTGTCTTGAGATTTTGTTTGTGCTTTGTTAGCATGAGAAAACTCCTGCTGGTCTCCCAAGTCCTTCCCTCTTTTTGTGGAATTGTCTATAAGCAGAACATCAGAGCCCCAGTTCTCAAACATTGCATTCAATGCTCTTTCCTTAAGTATTTTCTCAGACTTTGTTGAAGGCTGTTTGTGTTAAGTGGTGTAAAGCAGCTGTTGAACTCTAGTTTACCCTTACTTCGTGGCACTTGGAATCAATTTAGGTTGGAAGGTCATCTGGTCTGCAGGTCATTTGGACCTAGCCACTGCATAAGTAAGGTCCACTTAGATATGGTTGCTCAGAGCCTTCCAGTCAAATTAAAGCATCATAAGGAGCAGAGATTCCAATGCTGCAGGTTAGGTTTGTGTTATCATTGCTGTGTTTTACCACAGTATTCTTACTTCTTTTTTTTTTTTTTTTCATACTTTCTGTTACCTACAATAAACTAAATGAAAATTTTGGGTGGTCTCCAGAAAGGCTAAATACTTGGATTTCGCACAGAAGGAAGGATCTTGCTTTGGACTGCCTTGGGTAAAGGCTGCCACAGGACACTCATGGATTGAATACTTACTCTGGATAGAATACTTGTGACATTTCCAAGAAGTCTAGTTTAGAATCATTTGAAAGAGTAATGGGTAAAATTAAACATGAAACTGGTCATTCATAGCATTGAATTTGATGAAGCAGGAACCAAAGATGCCATCTGAAAATCTCAGACTAGCTGACTAGAGCTGTTTCAATTCATGAATATTTTAAGGACTGTTTCTTAATGCACCAGATGAGGCTTGTTCAATTTGAGGTCTATAAATTTGCATTTTCTCTATCAAAGCACAAGTTCGAAGACTTCCTGACCTCTTAAGAAGGGCTGTTGTGACTTTTTGGTGACCATATTGTTGCAGATGTCTTCTGGCAGCAGTTAAGGATGGTTTCTTCTAGTCTCAATAGTCTTATCAGAGGTACTAATGATGTGCCAATTTTCAGTCAGCAGGTGAAAGAGAGGCCAAGTGTATTCATTCAAATGTAATTAGTTGAGTAATGGAGTTCTGGGCTCCACATTTTCTCTTCTGTGATACACTCTGTGTCAGCTGCTATTAAAAAGTTATTTCCAGAGTTGCCTCACTAACCTCATGCAGTTAGACACTTTATAAAAATTTAAACTGGAATTTCAAGGGTTTTTTTATATATATATATTGTTTGTTGTCTGCCTGTTTTGATGTACAACATTCCTTCCTGTTCCTACAACTGCTGAGGTCCACAGAGTAGAAATGCTGAAATTCTCAAGTAGAGTCCCAAAAAGAGACTTTGCAGAGGGGAAGATGTAACTGCCTTAACATTCCAGGATTCACGCTATCCAATCTATATAAAAACATGGTGGGGCTTATTTTTTAGTTCCATGGAAAAGCACTTTTTTTTTTCTTTCAGCCATCTCTTCTACAAATGCATAGGTACATTGTTTCTGCTTTGCTTTTAAAAAAGGAGACTGATTTTCTTTCAGAAACGTAAGATTAAATTTAGGTTTAACAACACTACTTAAAGCATACATCTCAATGTCTAATAGAAGTAATCATAACACTGTCTAAATGCATCTTATCCAAGAGGCAAAGATCACTCTGGACTTTATTCAGTTGATTTATTTTGTTTGTTCTCATTATGTCAATGAAATTGGTATCAGCTTATTTGAAGTTTAAGTCAGGAGGGATCATGTGAAGAATGTTGTAGAAACATACTCTGGGTAGTTGTTCATTGACTCATGTTATCTTTTAGTTAGGAATCAATTTGTTTCCCTAGACTTCATTGTATCTTCATCAATGGTCATGTTCTACTCAACCATCTCTTTGATTTTTCTTACAACATATGATAAAGTTTATGGCATTGCTCTACATAATATTTGTCATTTGGTAAATAATAGGTTTAGTCCATCTCATTCTTTTAACTGAAAACCAGACAAACCAAGATAAACTGTTTTGACCAGAATTCTCTGTATAGAAGACCTACAGTTTAGATCCTTTCTTCAGGACATTTAATTAGCCAAGCATATTTCTAATTCAAGGTAAAATTAACCTGAAATCAAGGAAGTTACACAGCAGTTGTCCATGTTAGGGACAGGATGAAATGAATGTACACAGAGGAGGCTGAGGTACTGCTAGTTGTCTTATTTGCAATATCTTCACAAAGTTCTGATCTGTTCAGTTGTTAACGTACTTCAGGCATTAGCTGTGCAGTCCTAGTGTTTTCTTTATCGAGGGACAAATAACTCAGGGTATCATCTGCATAAAAATGACATACAGCAACATTATAGTAAAAAATATGAACTAGTGGAAGTGTACAGATGCTCAAAGTGTGAATGCAATATCAAGCCTAGGAAAACTCCATAACTCACAGTAGTTTAAAAGAGCATTTATTTATGGTTACCAGCTTTTACCACTGAGACATATAGAAATGGAAACCTGTCAGATTCCACCTGTAATACAAGGTCATTACAAAAAACTTGCCAACACTGTTGTAGTAGCATAGCATGATCTGAAGCCTGATTGAAATTTTTGAGATATTATTTGAATTGAAATACTGAAATAAAGGAGCTCTTCTTTGTAAAATATTCTGGTATTTTTATTCAAATATAATTTTATCTTCTAAAGGTAGAATTTTCATATGTTACTTTAAGGTAGTAAAAACACCTTTCGTATTTATGAATGATTGTACTTTTGCCGGGGAACAACAAAGGTAATGAAGCCTTAAAAACCATTTCTTTACTGCCTCTTTGGTATTCTCTCCCTGGTAGTTTAGTCACTGTTTCCAGTACATAACCTCAAAGGTCCAATTCTTTTCTCTGATTGTTATATCATGTCCAATGGCTAAACCTGTGAGTTTGAAAGGTCTAGATTTCATTCCTAGGTCTGGTACAGTTTTTGTCTGTGATTTGTCATGGCACTTAAGGACAGAGTGTTCGCATATTTAGCAGTTCTGATGGGGAGTAAGGTAGTGATGAGGAACAAAATCTGATGCTTTTCTGTGAAAAGAGTGCACAGGAGAAGAAAATATTTGAAAGTAACCATATTAAGAGTGCAGGTGGATTTTGAAGGCATATATGAAACATTGCTCCTTCCTGAAAGCTTTTGCTGTCGACACTTATACAGGAGCAGGTATTTGAGAAATGAATTTACGTAGGCAGTTGTTACTGTGTTTCTCCAGTTCTTGTTCTATTTTGGTGGGAAAAAAAAAATAAATAAAATAAAATTTAATTTAATGGTTAGTCTCTAAATATAAAAATATGTATAAAAATATAAAATCTTCGTAACTGCAAAAGTTCACATTAGATCAAGATAATAGGTTATTTCACAGTTTCAGTTTTCATCAGATAACATAAACATTATAATTACATGAGACTGTCAAAAATCGTGTCTACTACATAATAATATATATGCCATTTGTCAAAAGAGATTTGGAAGACAAAGCAGTTGCCTGAGTGCTGAGGTTTTGGGGTTTTTAAGATTCAAGTAATATAGAGCTTTTCTTTTTTTCCTTACAAACTCAAGCTGATCCTCAGAGGGAGAAAGCTGGAATCATAAGGATGATAATAGTTCTTAGCAAAGTTGCTGATTGCTCTTTACCCTTTGGTACCCTTTTTATATTTGGGAAATACTTGGCCATTGCATCTGTGAGATCTCAATATTGAGACAGCTGAGACTTCCATATAACATTGTATGTACATGGACTAAACACTTTCCATTCTAGTTCCAGCCAGAATTCTGTCATTCAAGGTCCTAAGTTCTGCTACATACTAAGGAGACTGGGAAAAAATGAATTGGCTTTTCATTTCTTAGGCTGAGTGATTATGTTAGCAGCACTGAAAACCGCAGTTACAAAAGCCTGAATATCCTCTTTACTGATTTCAATGCATTTTATTTTGGAATATTTTCCAGAGTAGGCTTAACAAAGCAACCATTAATAGATTTGGTAATGTAACATGCTCATTAAAATTGTAGGTCACCATGGAATAAAGCAACTGTAGCAGCGTAGAAATAGCAAAGTAAAGTACAAAGCATCCCTTCAAAGAGTTCAGTAAGGGCAGGTTATTGCTGTTGACATGCCCTTTTCATTTGAGAGACATCTACACTGCACCAACATGTCAGTCATTTATTGACTAAATAGTTTAATAAGCCATGTAGAAGAGTTTGGGGTGGAGTAAGGTGTTTTGGTTTTGTTTTTTCTTTTCACTCTTGTGAAGTGCAAGTTATGGGAGACGGACTCCAGGGAAGATGTTCCCTTTTGAGGTGGACCTGGTTATCATAGACTAAAGCATTTTGTCAGTTCTTATTCCCCAACTTTCAGATAGACAACTCTTCCCTCCGCAGTGGTTAATACAAATTCTCATTGCTTGTTTTTCAATTTGTCTGTCCTCATTTGGTTGTTAAGTATTTGAGACCAGACTGTCAAAAGCAGCGTATTAGGAGAACTTGCCATACTTGAATAGAACTCTTCTGGAAATGTTGTTGCTTTATTTGCTATCTGAATGGATGTACTGTTGTAAATCTAGTTGTGCTATTGAGCATTGAACCCTTATGGCTTTCTGCAAAGAATTTTCATAGGCAGTGCGTTGCATTCTGGATATGAAAGTATTGTGCACACAGGAGACGCAGACACATACCGCTGTGTGTTGGACCAGTGAAGTAAATTTTCAGATTTCAGCCAGACAAAAAATTTTGCTTTGAAGTTAAAACTTCTAAGCACAAGCAAAAGGATATAGTAAGTACCTAAGATGTATTCACTGTATTATTTATGTGCTGTGAAATTGCTGGGCATGATTTCCTAATATCTGGCAGTTGGATAGAGTTGCTGCTCTGAAGCGGGTTGTCGACTTCTCTTTGTCCCAAATACTCTTTGTCCCTGATAGTGAAAAGGAAGTTGATCATAGTACCTAAAGACTGGAGAATAGATACAGTTGATGTACAGGTTACAGCAAACCCATGATCACTGATTCTTACTTCTCTGTTGATAGTTATAGATGCATTGATAGTTATAGATGCTTTTTAAAGCATAGGCTTTTCTTTCAGGCTTGCCTTTGTTCCAGCATGTTTTTATGACCAAAGGAAGTGGAGAGAGTGCTTTTAAATAAAAGATTTTGATTTTTTTTTTTTCCTCAAGTGCTCTTTTGAAAAACATAGGACTTGCACTGATTTTACACATTAGTTCAGTTCTCAATATTTGCTTCTTAAATCTCTGTGTGAGATCAGATCTTCAGAGATTTTGTTTACTTTAGTGGACAATGGTCAGTGAAGCACATGGTGTTTAAATGGCTGAGGATTCACTATCACTGCTGATATTTGGTGCTTTATATTTATACTAGCTTGGTTTCTTGGTTCAAGCATGGAAACAGAAGAAAGGAAGTTAAGACTTTCCCTTTTGTGTGCTACCATTGTTCTATAAAGGATCTTTACGAGTTCCTTGTAAGCAAGCATTATGTTCTGCATTACCCTGGGATTCTTTCAAGATCTAATAATTTCAAGGTCTTCATCACATTTTAATTAGATTATGGACTGAATATAAGGGAAAGGTAGTGGAAAACACTTGAGCAGAGAACTATATATGGATTTTTATTTATACACAACTACCTCAAAAATCCAGTCTGATTAGAAACAATCATGGGATTATTCATGTGGATCTATTGACTACAAGATCATTAGAGATGGAGAGAAATAGGCAGTGTTTGCTTACCATGCATGTTAGGTTGATGATTCTGAAATAACATCTTAACTCACTACTCACCTGATTGCAGAACACCCAACTCCTTTTCGATTAAGTTGATAAAGTGATTTTTTCACAAAAACTAGACAGCAACATCATATTGCCTTTATGCAGCTTCTCAGCTCAAGTAAAAGAACCATAACTCTGTTTGGCCTATTGTCAATAACTGCAAATTTCAGTAGGAATCTATGTCATTAATGTAGTAGAAACTGTTGCTGGCCCTCAGAAAGCTAAACAAATTAATAACCATATTCCTGTTCTTCACAGATTGCTGTAGCTGAAAGTATGTCAACAGCAGTACCCTAGCAAAGAGAATAGCTTAGAATTTTCTTTTTAGGAAGCTGGATCTGTGAAATCAGTTCCAGAAGTTAAATACTGTAATGATAATTTTTTTTTTTTTCTTTTGTGGTGAACACTTAGAATGACATTATCTTTGAAAGTGATAAAAAATTTAGTAAAAAGAAAAAACACTGTAAATGTTGGGTCTTTCATTTGTTATATCAACTTTCTGTTCATGGGCTCTCTGAAGAGCTAATAACAAATTAAAAGTCATGTTTTCAACCTAACAATCTTCTACATTTATCATGTGGTTTATAAAATATGGTTAATATATTTAAAATGCTGTAACTTGATGAAAACCCTTCAAAGTGAAAAAAAGCAGAAGAATTAAGGAGTTCAATAGAAAATTAAGTGAAGCTGTCATAAGGAAGGGAAGCACTGGAAAGAGGGCAATGGAATTGTATGCGATGGTTGCAAATCCAGTGGCCTTTGCAGCAGGAAGCAGTAGAGATTTGGTTCTACCTCAGATGTTGCAGGTTCCCCTGTGTCTTACAGCTATTAGAAGTCACTGTCAGTTTGCCAGATTCTGGCTTTCCTAACTGTATTGGTTTATATTGTATAAGCAAAGACAAGACTATAGACTTCTGATTTATATCAGTACCTACGCACAATACAATACATCCAACTGGTCTCCTGCGGGCTCACTTTTCATTTGTTAACTGTTGCTGAGAGTACTCTAGCCTTTTTTCATTTGTAGAAAAGTGACTTTTCTATTGATGTG
>JANHGN010003949.1:0-16768 GCA_024605025.1 Megaceryle maxima | reverse complement strand
AGGAGAAATACTTAAAGGATTTATTGTAGTGGAATTGAGAAACAGTTGTACATATCCATAAGTTTCTCAAGGTATAAATTTTTACTTTTCATGCCATACTTAGTAGATTCAAGATTATCATGGGCGATCCCGTTGTTTCTTTTCTCATCTTCCTTCAGAAATATTTGTTTTCATATGTTGTGGAGAATAGTACTTATTGTATTTGTTTGTCACTGATTTCTGGAAATATAAAGTGTATCAAATAATGCTTCCCAAGTAGCAGCTCAGAAAAGAAGGGACAATATAAATCCCTGCATTGATGTCCATTTATATTTTAGGAAGTTAAAAGTGTGTAAAACTAATGAGATAATAATACAACATTCTTTTCAGATAAAATTACGTCCAGAAATGAATAGGATGAATAGGCTTTCCTCCCATGGTTGGGCTTCTCTTACAGAATTTAATTTTTGTAATGTTTTTAATGAACTGCCTATCCCACTCCAACAATAAATGTTCCCCATGAGGCAGACTACTAAGGTAAATGCTTCTCCAGAGCAGACATAATAAAATTCCTCGAACTTTTAGCTTTTTCTCTCTCCAGAAGCTCACAAGAGTAGCTCTGGTCTTGTAGCACTGTTGAGAGGTTACAAATTTTTTGTTTCTGGGACACCAGCTAGGAAACAAGTTCCAATATCAAGGAAATGCACTTAAAATATGCTCTGCCAATATTTCCCCTTCTATTTCCCTTCAGACAGCTTCCACCCCTGCCAGCATCAGTGTTTGCAGGGTAATGAGCTGTGCAATTGTATCCACTTTGCCTGCCGACAAACATTGCATGTTTTCCTGGTCCTTCCTTTGCCGAGGAGACCAGCTCCAACGCAGGTCAGTCCGCGCTAGTGAAGGAATCTCGGCGAAAAGGGCCGGCAAGGGGCTCTGCTGGGGGCTTCTCGAAGCCGGGACCGGCCGGGAGAGCGGCTCGGCTGTGCCAGGGGCCGGCAGTCCGCGGGCGGCTGCCGAGGCAGCCCGGGCGGAGCGGCACCACCGGCGGCAGATCTGAACGAGGCGTAACCGCGCCAGCCGTCGCGCGCCGAGACCCCCTCCCACCGCCCCTCATAAAAAGCAGCTCTTTGGGAGCGCTGAGCGAACGAGCGGCGAGGGGGCATTACCCGGGCGAGCAGAGCGGGCACACGGGACACAGCAGCTCGCACGCAAGGGTCCCCACTCGCCGAGGGACCGGCTCCAGGAGGTTAAGTCCGCACCGGGGAGGGGCAACCGCGCCAAAAGGGGTCGGTAGAGGGCTCCTTCTGGCTCTTTTGGGGGATTTTGGAAGAAAGGGAAGGGTTAAAAGAGCTGGGACTATTTAGCCTGGAGGAGATTGAGCGGAGACCTTATCAATGCCTATAAATATCTAACGAGGGGGTGCAAGGAGGAAAGAGCCAGACTTTTTTCAGTGGTGCCCAGTGACAGGACAAGGGGCAACGGGCAAAAGCTGGAACACAGAAGGTTCCATCTAAATATGAGGAAAAACTTCTTTCCTGTGAGGGTGACAAAGCACTAGAACAGGCTGCACAAAGAACTCGTAGATTCTTCTTCTCCAGAGATATTCAAAACCCTCCTGGATGCAATCCTCTGCAATGTGCTCTAGGAAAACCTGCTTGGGTGTGTGTGTGTGTGTGTGTTGAACTAGCTGATCTCTAGAGGTCCCTTCCAGCTCTGGTGATACTGTGATTCTGTCATCCCCCCCTGCTTTGCTTTTTGGGGTGGGGTTTTTTTGTGTGTTGTTTTGTTGTTGGTTTGTTTTTGTTTTGTTTTCTTCTGATATGCCCCAGTAACACAGGCGGTTTTGTAATATTTTATTATTCTACATGCAGCTACCATCTTGATTTGATCTAAATATCTTTCCAAATATATTCAGTCATTTGTGTAGGTTAGTGACAACTATTTTAATAACTTTATCTTTTACAAAATAAATTTTACTGTCTTTAGTGCTTTTCTGAACAGCAAAGCACAATTTTCCATGACAATTCATTAAAATAAGATGTCATATCAGAGATTTTGGCTGTAAAGTTATCAGTCTTACCTGAAGTATGTTACATGCTTTCCAAAGAACATGAATTTGATTGACTTTTTGAGGTAAAGTATTCTAGCTCTTTGGATGCTTTTTAAAAGCAAATGGTACATGTTATTTGGGAAGGTGGACAACTATAAAAGATATTCTTGATCATCAAGTCCAGTCTCTTGTAGGCTTCACATACTACTGCTTCCATATATGCATTCTTGTGCAAAGCTGGATTTTTTGCTTGTTTGTTTGGTCCTTTGATTTTTTATTTTTTTTTTTTTTTTTTTAATTTTTTTTTTGTTAGATTAGGTTTTGGTTTTCTTCCTCAGCTGGTTTTTGGTTAGGGAAAGTCTGAACCCTTCCCTTACAGTTGTCAGGCAGTTTTCTTGTTTCTAGAAAGCTGCTTATTCACATAATTTTCTCTTACATCAGCATTTTCTTTAATTATAAACTGATCTTCTTCCCCTTCATTCTTTATCTCATAGAGTAATAGACAGATAATTATCACATCTTCTTTCAGTCTTCATTTCACTAGAGAGACAAGTATTTTTCAGTCTCTTCTCTTTGTTAGGTGGCCTGGGCCACACATTTCCCGTGTGTTGCGGTGTGAACTACCTGCTGTTGAATTAAGTGACCAAAATGGTCAGCAGTGTTTTATGTAGGGTTCATCCCATCTTTTCTATCAAGCCTTCTGTATCTATCACAAATACTTCAACTGGCTTGTCTTATGACTGCTTTCTTTGAAGCTGCTTCATATTGGTCGTTCATAGTCATCCAGTGATAAATCAGAAAAATTAGTTTTCTTCCTGTTCAGTTGTTCTCATCTAGTGAGATTCTACTGTATTATTCTACATTATTAATCCCCAAGTACAAGACTTTTTAAAAAATTCTATTACTGCATTCATAAAGGTTGTCCAGCACTTCATGTGAGACATACCAGTCCTCTTCTGTATGAATGATACCTTTAAAGATTTTGTCATTAGCTTGTCCATGCTGCTAATAAAATTATTATTAATATAGAAACAGAAAGAGTGACGAGGAGTACTTGGAAAAAGTCCAAACACTAATGACTTGCCTGAAGTCTCTTCTTCCTTTTAGCTCCAGCCAGACACCATCTCCCATATACAAGGTCTTCACGTTTCTCACGGGTTTTTTTGCTGCTGTCTTCTGCCCAATTTACATGCTATGTTTACAGAGTCTCATTCTAATATATTTAAGTGAAGGTTTAGCTACTAAACTTCTATTGTGTGCCAGTATTCAGAGTAGACTCAACTGATCTATGTTTGTTAACTTTGTATTAATTTGCAAATCTCAGGTGATTATGCCAGAGTTTCTGTTCCCTTCTTTTATATCATCCTGGTCATTTTCAGTGAAAAAAAATCACTTGTCTTTCATGATCTACACAAGATGACTTGATGGTAGATTTGTTAGGTAGGGATATTTAGTCCCAATAACTGATGTTTAGGAGGTGTTATGCTGTTTAGTAGTAATAAAATATCAAGCAGTGGGATTCAAAAAATACAAATTATGTCTAATCTATATTACAGCTATACTTCATATATAATAATTCCTTGATAGATGTTTTCTTGCATCTTTCTTAATGTAATTTTCTGCTGGCCTGTTTTCATACTCTTCACAGTTGGCTTATTACTTTATCTGTATCCAAAGTACACATTGTAATTCTTGTGCTACATATCCAGCAGTATTGTATTTGGCCAAGCTATGTATGTTTAAAGGACTTTATTGGACGGGGGTTTTTTGTTGGTTTGTTGGGGTTTTTTTGCACCTTTTTGCATATAATTCCATGAGTGACTTATGTGTCAATAGTCTTCTTCCTTACTACTACATGTATTGCAAATCCTATTATATAATTTGTTAACTGTGTACTTGTTACTCACATTCTCTATTCCATCAGTGCATCAGTGATGGCCTTTAAAATGATTATATGGTGTGGGTTTGGTTTTTTTTTTTTTTTCAGGCATACTTATTATTATATGTTATAAAGCTTTTCCCTTGCGAATTCTTGGGATTCAGGCATGCTTCTTGTTGCAGAGTTTTCACAGTGACCTTGTGACAGCCAGGGAATGATTTTTTTCCTCTTTGAATATGTGCAATATCACACCCAGACTTGCTGCTCCTGTAGAGGCACAACTTGTTACCCTGTCAATAACTTGGTGTAGTGTCATGGGGAGCTCAACACCTGTTTCAGTGCTCTAGTGACCATGAGAGATTAATGTCTTGTTTGTCAGATCATTTACTTAGCTTATGGGTAAAAGTGTATATTCACTTAAAAAAAAGGTTGTTTTTCATTTACGGAACAAAGGTATGGAAGGACAAAATCTAGTACAGTATTGAGATATATGAAGCAGAGAATGAAACTAGCTGCTTTATCTAGCTTCTACATATCTCTCTTAGGAGATAACAGGAATCTGTTATCTTGACATATACTTTCTCCTCCTTAGACTGTCTTTAAGATGCCTTCCCATTCTTAGGGCAGAAGAGAGGCCAGGAGCAAAAGCTATTGTCATGTCCTCTGGATGGTTCCATGCTAGAATGCCGAAGTCTGATTTTTTTTCTTCTAATAAAAATTATATCCTTAGATTTGCTACTGGCACAGTAGTCATCACTGCAGAAGGTACTGGGAGTATCATTCTTCCCACCTCTGAAAGTCTGTGGACTTACAGTAATAGCAGCCTTCATTAAAAAAAACAAAACAAAACAAAAAAAACCCAAACAAACAAAAAACCCCAACAAGACAAGCAAACAAACAAAAGGCAAAAAAACCCACTCAACTCTGCAATCTTGTACATCACATCATAGAATCATAAAATCATTCAGGTTGGAAAAGACCCTTAGGATCATTAAGTCCAACCATTAACCCTACTCTACAAAGATCACACCTAAACCATGTCCCTCAACACCACATCTAAACGACCTTTAAACACATCCAGGGATGGTAACTCAGCCACCATTTAACATCATGAGAGATGTTAAATGTACTTTCTGGATAGATTCATTAGTGCTTATTTTCCTCTCTTTTTTGTGTTGAATACAATACCTACAGAATGAAACTCGCAATAAAGAGTCTTGATGTAGGAATATCCTGACCAGCACCGCTATTGGTTTTCCAGGGTCTCCTGAGCATCCTGTTATTAAGAGTTCTTGTGATTGTCAGCACCTCATCACAGCAAAATTTATAGTCAAAATGCTTTCTTTAGCATTGATAGAAATGTCTGTCTAATGCACCACCAAATCTAGTTCTGAGGAGCTAAAATAGTTCCCAATAAAATCCCATCTGCCAGCTTCTTCAAAATTATTTTTTCCCCAAAAAAAGTATTTTCTGCCATCTCTTTTTTCATGCAATTGCTATTAGGACCCAGCCAGCTTCACCTTTACTTTTATCTTTCATGAAAAACTCATGCTTTTGTGGTATTCTAACCATGATTGCTATTGCACCTTATTCTCTTGCCCCTGTAACAGAAGGCACTTGTCTACAGTTCCTGCATTTTGCTGTCCATATTCTTCGCATTAACATGCAAATATTTTTGCTTTCACTAATTGAATTAGGCACATCTTTTCACCAGCATGTCTCATGCATGCAAATGCTCTTCATATGCAGGTTTAGGACTGGTTTTCTTGTATTTATAGACTGCTACAGTGATGCATCTCAATTTACAGTGGTGTCCTTACTGCCCTCCTATGTATTAAACCAACATTTGGAGAGTACACAGAATCTCACAATCCTCTCACTTCTCTAGTCTGAGATGCTTCCTGATAAGCAGTTCAACCTAAATCATAGAAAACTGTTTTGAGACAGTCTGTCGTTTTAAAGAGTTGTGTTTCCAGTGAAAGCATTCAAAATTTTTGCTTTAATTTGTCTAGCCCTGGAGGCATTTACTTTTGTTGTTGTTCCTTGTTATATTCCTTGTTTCTCCCTTCTAGTTCCTTTACAAAGAACAGGAAGACTTATGACCTAGATTCCTTAATCTTTACATATCTTTTTGGCTTTGTTGTTTTGTTGTTTGTTTTTTTTTTTGGGGGGGGGTCCTTTTCTCTTTCATCATGATTGTTTGTTCTATTGAACAGTGTATTAACTTATACCAACAGTATGTAAATATAAAAGTGCTTGAAGAGTAAACATAGGAAATGAAAAAAAAAAAGAAAACCTACAGTCTGTTGACTGTATAGGGACATACCACTGGTTCCTTCTGAAGTAATGCAAGAACACTGTCCTCTTACAACCAAAAGCATAAAGCTCATGTGCTTTTGATATAATTCTCCAGCTATTTTATTGACCAGAAATGTATTGGTCAACACTCTGAATTGCTTCTCTCTAAGTACATGCATTCAGTTACTGCCAATGCTTTCCTTTCCTTGTGAATAGAATTTAATCTCTTAGGTGAAATGGGAATTCAACAGAAGATGAATCTGTCAAAAAAAGGATCATACTATTGCTAGTCCTCGCTGTCTGTAAGGTCTCCAAATCTTTTGATATGTCGTGTTAATAAGAGTAAGGCCTTTTTTTTTGAAATTTATTTTTTGAACTTGAGATTTACATGTCCTTTGATTTATGTAAATGCCTAAATGGAAAATAGTTTCATGGATGAATGACTGTCCAAACAGCAGTTTGAGCATCTTAGTACTCTGGGTGACATTCAGTGATTTCTGCACCCTTTTGCTGTATTTCATTTTATCCAATACTAACAAGAGGAGAAGCCACCTAACTGAAGCAGGGAGCAGAGTATTAAGTGACATGGTGGGAAAGAAGTGGCTCATAGTGGCAATGGGCAAATACCTTCTAGAGAAAGCTTCCTGAATCCTGTCTCCAGCACAACATAATAGCCTTTCTTCTTCTGCCTCAGGGTCTTAATTCATGCCACAGATGCTCCATGAGCATTGAAGTCTCAAAAAATGTTCTTGCTCTAAGCCTTTCCAGGAAGCTATACAAGCCAGGAGTCAAGGCAGATAGATGCACAACAGGTTCTGGGTGCGAAGGCTGTGGATTCCAAAGGAGATCTGGACTAGAGAGCCGGATGCTGATTGCATGACAGTGTTGCAGGAGTAGGGCAAACTCAGAAAGTATGTCTGGACCGGTGTAAGACATGACATATTGGATAAATCACAGCTTGAGAGTTGAGTTGGTTGATTGGGTTAGAATGGTGGCAATGAAGACAGAGTACTGTAAGAGATTTGTTAGGGAACTGACAGCAGAGAAAGATTTAGGATTTGGACTTTTGTGAGACTTGAGGTTTCATGGGGAAGGGTGCAAGAGGTATGGTTGTTAGATACACTAAAGTTTTTAAAAGTTATTTTTGTAGAATGTAGTGCAGAATGTTGACTATTAAAGGTTAAAATATACTTGGTGAATTTAGATGTGTTGTATCTTTTACCTTATTGTTTGATACTGTTTAAATTGAACAACTTTACAAATACTTTGTTATTACTCAGTAGAAAATGTTACAAATTGCAAAAGTTGTCTCTGGTATAAATATTATTTAATATTACAGCAACATAAACCAAGTTCCATATGAAAAGAGAGGAGTTTGATTTAAACTGTGACAGACTGTATTTGAGTTTGTCAATGTTTATGTCAAAGGTATGTATACTTTCTCATTCTCAGCTTCAAATTTCTCCAGCTAGAGTTTCTGTAATGTGTTGCAGTTGTCTACACTGTGCAGAGAATTTCATTCAAAAATAGTTATACAGCTTTCTTATTTAGCAGAGTGAAAAATCAGGCTTGCATGGATTATATATTTGAAACTTGATCCTGTAAACATTTACTTATGTGCTTAAAGTTAAGCCTGTAATTCTGAAGTCAGTGAGTCAACCTGTGTTTTTTAAAGTTAGGAATAAAGTCAATTTAAATATCTTAGATATCTTCTTTATTTTACCACATCTCCTAAGAAATACAATGGCTTCCTTGATTCCGAGCCAACTTTTGTACTGGTACATCTGTAAGTATCTTCGGGTCATAGGGGTTTTTTGCACCTTGCTTCTAGTGTTTTGCAGCATACCAATGAATATATCTGTATATAAAAAAAGGAGGAGGCTAGGAAGATGAATGGAGATTGATTGTTTCTTTTTAAAATAAAGCTGGGCCAATTTGGGGACAATGCAGAATACTTTTGAACTGCGTCATAATAATTACCTTAGTGATGTAGTGATGGATTACTAAGAGAGGCTCAAAAAGTAGTTTAAGTGCCTTCAAATAGGCATCAGAATTCACACAAGATTATCTGAACTTTCTTGGTATTTGTTATAAAGAAGCTTTGTGGTCAGAAGATGTGTTTTCCAAATAGCCATGCAACAAAACTGTTCATTATTAAGTAAAAGGTGGTGGGTTTTGCTTGTTTTGTGAGTTTGTTTGGGTTTTTGTGTTTGTTTTGTGGGTTTAGTTTTTTGTTTGTTTGGAGTTTGTTTGTTAGCTTGTTTGTTTTCACTAAAGAAAATCAACTTATACATTTGGGTGTATCTGTTGATGAGACAGCAGTAGCAACATTCATCGAAGTCTTTTCCTCCCTCCAGTGACCCTCAGATGTTTTCCCTTATTAGCCCAAGTTTGTGGCATCTATTTATTGCAACAAACACTTGTGCCTCAGAAAATTATGTTTCATTGCAGTTTCTTGTCAAAATCGGTAGTGTTAGTGACAATTGTAATCCCTGTCACCTAGCAGACAGCTTTATAGCTTGGTTGTAAGATAAGCACAGCGTGCCTTTCTTGAGAAGTCTTCACTTGGATTAAACACTCAAAACATGCCTCTAAACTATTCTTTTTTTTGTCATTTTCCTTTCCTCATTGGTCTCTCTTACACTAAATGATTTTATCAAAATATTTCTCAAGTCTTTTCTTCATTTTATCCACTACTTTTTGTCACAGTTGGGGGCTTCTTGTCCAATTTTCTTCTAATGTCTCAGACTTTATCTAGTTCGATGTTTCTTTTCTAATTTCTTATGTTTCTTCCTAGGAAAATAGATTCTGTGTCTTCCTGTTTTCCATGGGACTTGTAAAATTGTGGTATAATCTCTCTTGTTTTCTTTTTTTTTTTAAATCTCCTTGCTGTCTCGAGAAGAACCAAATTTGTCCTATATTTTAAAAATTGTTTATCCGTAAACATTTAAAAATGTCTATTCTCTGTTGAGATATTTTGATATTTTGAATCATTTCTTTCTTTTGTTTTTGTATGTGAAAAGAATAGTTGACAAGGGGGAAAAAATATGAAAATACAAGTGATCAAAAAAATCACTAAGTATACACGTTGATGCAGCCAGATTATCTTGAAGAATGTTTCCATTAAGCATCTGGACTTCTGGATGGAAAAGACCACAAGTAAAATTTCAGGAATGCATGAGTATCTGAAAAGAACATAAAATGAAACAAAACAAAAGATAAAAAAACCAAACCAAAACAAACCTCAAAAACCTTCAGATTTCGGCCTGTACCTGATCTGTTTTCTAGTACTGTTTGTTTAGCATGTGTAACTAGCTTCTTTCTTTTAACACTTGTGGGCATTAATGTAACATAAAAGTTATTAAGGAGAAAGGTGAATGTCAATCAGATGATGTGTCTTGGGGAAAAAAAAAAAAAAAATATACAGATGCCTTTTGTGCTGTTTTATCTTTTGTTTTTAATTTAGCATGGGAAGGTAAATGTCCAGTCAGTCACTAGATCTGAAGAACGATTAATTTAGAAGTATTTCCATTTTTACTAAAGCATAAGGAGGAACTTTTTCACAGTGAGGGTGACAGACACTGGAACAGGCTGCCCAGGGGGGTTGTGGAGTCTCCCTCTCTGGACATATTCAAAACCTGCCTGGACGCATTCCTGTGTGATCTGGTCTGTGTGATCCTGCTCTGGCAGGGGGGTTGGACTGGATGAACTTTTGAGGTCCCTTCTGGCCCCTGACATTCTGTGATTCTGTGATACTTAAGAAGATCCTGGAGAAAAAAAAAATGTGGAATGCACTACAGAATTGGCACACAGGTGGCTAGGTCTTATGAATGCCAGAGTCAAGACTACAATTACCTTTCTCCACTCTAGCTGATCGCCACTATATTGCAGTTAGAGTTGAAGATAAAATGTGGAAAGAAAGAAGGGGTTTGCATCGCAGAAGACATTTGGAACAAAACTAAGGTTGACCAAATAAAGTGAGGCCCTACATTCATCTTGATATCAGTTTTTATCCCATATTAATAAATTTCAATCAGGTATGAAGTTTTAAAATATGTCCTACGCATTGATAGAATATATCTATTATGCTGGGGAGACAGCTCAGTGTTTAATGTCCGAAGTGAAAAACAAAAGCTATAAATACACAGATTTCCCCAAACCTTCCCACTTCATTAAAGTTCCAGTGTTTGAACAGGAATAGATGTGATACTGGGAGGCTTCCCACAAGCTAAGCTAACTGAAACCCGTGAACTGCTTGGCCAGGGAAATACTGAAACTCCACGTCATTGACCAAAGAGCTTCATGCTGCTTTGGAGTGGTTTAGTCTTGAATCATATTTCACAGTCTCCTTGAAAGGTTAAGAGCAGAGCTGGGTTTGCTGCAATCAAATCTAGGAAGAGCAAAGTTGTTTTTAGAAAAGCAGAGCACTTGAACACTTCCACAGTACTAAGTTTGACATAGGTAATGGAAATTCAAGCATGATCTTTGCATCTGATGGACTAACGGCAAAGCATATTTCTTTTTGAAATTACTGGCTTCGTTTCTTTATCCTCTTGGGTTGAGGTGAAGATGTCAGTTTCTAGAAGGTTAGTAGCTCATCACTGGAACATAGCTTAGATCAACATTGAGAAAATGTTCAAGAGAAGGCATTTTAAAGACTTCCCTGCATTTTCATTAGCAGTATCTTAGTTATATAGGAGACAAGTGCATGTGACTGTGTGGATCTTGTTCACTTGTTTGAATGTACTCCGTTCTGTGCTGCTGGAAGTAGAGAGTAGGTGGTTCGAGCCTGTTCCCTGGATTCTGGTCAAAGCCCATGTGCCATTGTTTCACTTCTCTACACTGAGGTTGAGGGTTGAAAGCAAGGGAAAACAGCAAGAGTCTGATATTCTCAGGACCTGTGTGAAAGGTGATGGGAGAAAAGAACTCGAGGTACCCCTGAAATAAGAGGGAGAAGATTTTGAATAGAATGCTAATGCAGATTTTGCATATTGATTCAATTAAACCATATTTTTAGCAGTCAGATCTTCCAGCTTCCATACTGCTTTGAATTCAGACTATTCCCTGGTAGATCATCCCCTAGCTTTCCACCAGGACCTGGAGTGGTGGTGGTTATTTTCCCCATTTTCAGTGCTTTTCTGTCACTTCTGCTATTCAAGTATTAAGGCCTTGCAGCTATAGAATCTCTGTAATGGTACTTGCTGGACTGTTCATGGCAAATTGTCTTACAATACTTTGTTTCCCTGTTTCTGTCTGCTTTGTTCCCTTGAGTGTGTGATGTGAGCTTCTATTAGACATAAATTGTGTGTCTGAGGGGAGCGTAATAGAAAAACACAAAGCGCCAGCCAATCTGTAAAATTTAAAGCTATGCTTAAAATGGGGGTGGAGAGGTGGGGATTCTTAGAAGAGGAACGCAGGACTGAGAGATCTGGGCTGGCATCAGGAGGATGCCACTGAAAGCATAGACAGGGCTTTCTCAGCTACTGTCACTTATGATTGGAGGAAGCCATTTAATCTTAAATTCCATTGAGCTTTGTGTTTCACCCCTTGCTATGTATGGTAATGTATTCATTATGCTTTGTATTGCTGCTGAATGCATTGCAATGGGAAGTCAGATTGTAGTATGAAAGTTCACTAACATACTAGGTTTGCTTTTTCTCTAAACCAGCATGAAATAAAGCAGAATTTTTCTGGTCCTGAACTTCATGAGCTAGCCTCCAAAATGCACAGAAGCTACCTTGTAAATGTCTAGATTCATTCTTGATCGGAAGAAGGGACTGCCCAGCTGAGAGAGGCTTGGGCAGCTCAGGAAGCATGGAAAATTGATCTGAAACAGAAGCTGTAGAGAAGCAGCACCTCAAATTTGTTTCCCAATGATTTAAATTTTCTATCAAATGGTAATGATTGCAGTGTTCTCTAGTGGGGATTGCCATCTATTTTTCTAAGAATAAAGGGCAAAAATGACATTTGGATTCCAGAAGAGATGTCATTTAGCTATGTCAAAGAAAGTACCAGGGACTCTAATGACCTAGTTTCCTGTTAAATCTCTAGGCCATTGCTGAAGTTAGGAGCATAGGGAAAATATATTTCATCTTCAAAGACTTCAAGAAGAGGTTTATAACTTTCTTAAAGAGGAAAAATTGAATCCTTTCTGCTGAAATGAGACAGATAAAGTTTTAGCCCAAGATGGATATTTTTCCCTGAAGGTCTGAAAATTAAACTACCTGCTTTAAATGAGAATTTTGAAAAAATGCAGTGTACTAACCCACTGTGCTCAATGTAAAAGAGGGAGGAATAAAATTATATATATATTTAATTCTGTATAGGTCTAAATAATTAAAAAAATACTTTAGATTCTGCAAATAGCAAAAGGACTAAAATTAATTCCATGTTTTAGTTTGAATCAGAACCTCTTTAAGTATTTAGGTGCACAGTTGCATTGTTTAGTAGCACTTTGTGTTTTTCTACCATACTATGTTAAACAAGTTGCATATGGAGTATATTGCACTGAATTTTATTTTGAATATTTTTATATTGAATATTTGAATATTATATTGAATCCAATAGCTTGCCTACAGATTTTTATCATTCTGTTTTAGGAAATGGTAAACTGCTCACAGCTATGTGTGGACTATCCACACGTTTCAGGTAAACAGGCTGTTAATGACTGTTCCCAATCTTCTGGAACAAGCCTGATAACTACTTTGTACCCTCACATCTTTCTCCACAGCAGACGGCTGTTTCCTTATTTGCTCCAGATTTGGATGGGAAAATCTGCACGTATTCTTCTGCCTTGGTTTTGAGTATGTCTACTAAAAATTCCTGCTCACAAACCAACTCGTGGAGTTCAGTGAGGCTACCAGAAAGAAATACTGACTTAGGTCTCGAATCAGAAAAAGTACAGCTAGGGCATAGCTATGCATCAAAGCAATCTAGGCATATTGATAGGAGTGTAACAGATGGCTTCTGGATGTCACTGCCTCAGAGGGGGGGAAGCAGTGATGCGTTGTGCCTCATTGGGCCATATAGACATTTCCCACACTTCACTAGTACTTTAAATTCTTCCAAGTCTTGAATATAAATTAACTGGTTCTGAAATCATCCCTGTTTTGGAAGAAGCAAAAGCTTTTTTGAAAATTAACTGTTCATGATGGAGGAAATACTCAAACTGACATACATGTTGGTTGTTATATTCTCAAATGCCATTTCTGTTCATGGAATTTGGTGCATTACTCCAATCAGTACTTCAAAGTTTTATGCAGCTGCATCACTTGAAGATGGGAGATGGGGAAATGAGGAGGCAGGGCAGGGGAGGAAGTGGAAGGGCTGAAGAGAGGAGAAAAGGAGAAAAAGATAAAAAAAAGGGAAGGGAGGTGGAGAAGACAGTAATTTTATCTGACATTTTTCAATATAGCCCTTTTTGTGTTAGTGGCAATTACTCTTCACAAAATGTTGGACCTGAGCAAAAGGAAAAAAAGTAATATTCTTGTCTCCTGCTTGTTGAATGACTCACATACACTCATGTATATGAGCTCTAGCACCTTAGCTGAGTTGTGGTGTTGGAGCCTTCTGCATAATTCATCATAAAAAAACGTGAGGCATTCAGCAGTCAGTGCTTATTCAGAGATGTTCTGCATTACTAGCAGCAATAGTAAATATGCCTGCTCCATACATAATTTATGGTTTTCAGCAGAGGTAGTTTTATGCTTCATAATAGGCTAACTTTGATCCCTTAAAATTTGTTTGTTAAACTTAGATGTTGGGTACAAAACAAAGACTTTAAAAAAATCTCTTTCATGCATTGCTTGTTTCAACAGTCTTCATTTTCACATCCCTTTAACAAGGTTGAAATTGATTCTGACCCACTTTTGGGGAAATGAGCCTTCCTATAATGGATTTTGTGTGTAAGACTTTTTATTAGCCAATTCCCTCCACACCCAACTTGAAGTAGAGTGAAAATTGGTTTAGAAACCTTAGTGTAGTCTATTCTATAATTCTACTTAAAGAATTTATTGTTATTTCTTGTGACCTGTAGGAGGAAAATGTAGGTAGACTTTATATTCTGTGAGTCCTTCTTTTAATGCTCTGATGCAGCTAGAAACCATGTATAAATGTAAATGAATGTGCTGGAACTCATTGAAGTGTGCTGGTTTTGTTCTGTGGGAAAGTTTCAAATTAAAATAATCCATATTAGACAAAAAGAAAAATTCCATCTTTCAAACTCAGTTGTGTTTCAGGGTAAAAAAGTGAGTTTAAAATGTTTCTTTACTAAAACATAAATGTTTTATTTTATACCTCATCTTTAGTTTATTTAGCATTCTTTAGATGACATATGAACTTAAACATTATCAAATGTAAAAAGCAATATTTGAAAACAAAATAATCTAAAATGGATTTCTAAATAAAAATTCACAATGTTCCTCTCTGGTGTTTCAAAGACTGTAAAGTTATTTTTTTTTCAAACAGAATGTCATCAGAATTGATGCATTTCTGTGAAATGTTTCAGTACTGACATACCAGCACTTTCTGATGGAGTTTGTTCTCTCACCTTTCTCCTTGTTGATGTATTTTTTTTCTGTACTGTTTCTTTCTTTTTTTTCCCCCTCATTTCCAGTTACCACTATGCTTCAACCTATTATTCTTTTGTTTTTCAAAGCCTTATTCACACCCAAACTATTTTAGTAAGAAATGTTAGAACTGACTAGTGGTTTTCAGTTTTTCAGAAAATACTAAGATCTGCCCTTTGGAAAGTAGGTGTCTTTTACACATGTCAAGGTAGGCATATTAAAGACTGATTAAAAATTGCTCATTGCTGTTCAGACATCTTGTCATAATCTTTTTCACTCTGGCTTCCTGGTGTTTCAGTCATCTGCAGGTAGTCTGCCCAAAGCAATGATTTAAATATTTTCTCTGTCTGCAGTCCAACTCAGTTGCTCCTTTTTTTCTGCTCACTATACCAGCTTTCTGACTCTCACTGCACCAGATTCAATTTCTGTAGTGTCATCTGCAAGGCACTGTACTGTTTTAGTTCCTCCTTCATTTCTGCTGTGATGCTTTAATGTTCTAAATGTTGGGTTTAATGTAATGTGGTCTCCGGGATATTTTTTAATAACAGAAGCCTACATATACACCATAAATGCAGGAAATGAGTAGAAATAGTTCTTTTACCATCTCTTTGACCTCTTCTATAGTCATTCATTTGTGGATAATCACACACCAGCAAAGGTTTTTCTGACTTATTAAGAGTGTGTTTACTTAGAGGATAGAAACAACTTTTCAACATTATCTTTAATACCAAACTGGGCAGCTGTAGGAGTGCTGGAAAAACTACCTTCTACTTTTTACCTCCATTTGGTATTTTAATACTTCTGGTACTGTTGACTCATCTGTAAGCATATGAGGGAGAACAAGTAAAAAGTTTACTTTCCTGGCTACCTTTCTTGACTGACAGAGCTAGTCAATGTTGGCTCCAGTAGTGAGGGGAGAGGAAGAGTCTTAGCTTCTCATTGTAACAGTTTCACTGTGGCTTTTAAGATGTTCTGATTATCTTTCATTAGATGTTTATGGTTTCTCTAATTTAGAAGAAAAAAAATGATTTAATCTATCTTTTGCACTAATGAGTGTATTGGCATTTGTTGGGCAATTTTTCTTACTGTGTTCTAGGCAGCAGAAAAGAAATACCCTACCCGCACACACCTCTTAAACTTCACTTAAGACAGTGCAGATCAGACTTTCTTGAAGGCCAGGCCACACATCTCACTTCAGAACCAGGAGGAGACCCAGACAGACCTGCCATTCATGCACAGTAAGCGTTTGGCAGAACCTGTTCACAGGCAGCATATTAAGCATTTTCCAGAAGCCCTGCAGTGGCTGTATGTGAACAGAGTAGCTGCTCTGCACAGGCTTGGAAGGCTTTCTGCAAGCACTGGGTTTGCTGTATGTTTTGTTCCACTCTCTTGGAACAGAACTTCCCATATACAAACAAATGTGATATTGCTTTGGGGGGTGAAAGGGGTTGCTGGTCTTGTTGATTTTCTTTTTCTTTTATTTTTTCCTCCTTTCTTTCTTCCCTGAGATGTTGTCCTTCTGTATATGAAGCCTGAAGTAATGGTATCTGTAACTGAAGTAGTTAGAGCAGTCAACAGCAAGTGAATTTTATGTATCACTGTACGAGTTCTCAAATACAGGCTGGTACAGAGCTTTCATGCTTTTCCCACTCTTGTTGCAGCAGCTTAATGGATTCAGTGTGGCTTTTGCAACAAAAGAATCAGCGGGCAGTGGCGGTGCAACACACAATTGTTTCTTTCACATTTTCCTTTGTATATGAAGAAGAGAGTTTTTATCTCCTGCTGCCCTGTGACAAGTCTCACGTTGTTTGGTGTTACATTTGTTTAGGGTTTTTTTTTAATTCAAACTCCAGCTCTTGGAATCACTGGATTCTAGATTCTTTTTTTTTTTTTTTTTTTTTTTTTTTTTTCCTTATGAAATGTAATAAAAATTTGGAAATTTTTTTTTAAATCCCAAATCTTTATTTTATTTTCTTTTTTTTTCTTCTGGGAGTT
>JANHGN010003948.1:0-37894 GCA_024605025.1 Megaceryle maxima | reverse complement strand
TCCCCAAAAGGGTTGTCAAGGCCTGGCCCAGGCTGCCCAGGGCAGTGGTGGAGTCCCCATCCCTGGAGGGGTTTCAGCGCTGTGGAGATGTGGTGTTGAGGGACATGGTTTAGTGGTGCCCTGGCAGTGCTGGGTTAACAGTTGGACTCGATGAGCTTAAAGGTCTCTTCCAACCAAAACAGTTACATGATTCTGTGATCCCCAGGTCACGAGGCTTTGAGGATCCCATATTTCATCAGACCCCAGGGACTGTACACTGCTATGAATAGGGCAGGATCAGTTCACATATGCTCTGCCTGGTCCAGAGCCAACAAGAAAGGGGAAGGCAGCAGTTTGCATTATCACCCTAATTTCTCCAAGTGTTTCCCAGCTCTGCACCCCTCCAGGGTATAGCCCAGCGCCTCACAGGTTGCCTCATTCCCAGCAGAGAGAGGATGACCTTCAAACTGTGTGTTCACCTTATCTCAGCCCCAGTCAACGGGCCAGGGCTGAGCAACAGCTCTGCCACGCATAGACATCTCTGTGATAAGAGCTGGGCTGGGCCCCAGGGTGCCGGGGTGGGGGGGAGCGAGCCAACACAAGCTGTGTAATCCTGCTGCATGGGACATCCCAGCCGGCCACCACAGCCCATGGCTTGTCCCCACAACCTTCCCGCTTTTATGAGGAGCAGGAGGGGAATAAAGGGTGTGTATCCCTGAGGGGCTGCATCCTTGCCGTAAGGGCACAAAGATGGGGCTCAGTTTCATGACACAGCAGCACCCCCACAGCCCCTTTCCCTCCCCACAGCGAAGGGTTGCCCATGAGGCAGAAAGGCCAAACCCAGTGCTCAGAGCTGCAGTTGCCACAGGGTGACGCTGAGCCTAGCCCCGAGCATGTCCTGCCCCACAGCCTTGTGCTACCACCCCACTGCCATCACGTGGGTCCCCACATCCAAGCGTCCTCCGCACGGTCACTTCACCACCGCTCCCCCCACCCCTTCAGGAAGGGGTTGTGCGTCAGCCGCCCCAGCCATCTGCCAATGGGTTTGTTGTTGTGCTGTGGCCTGGCCTCCACAGGCAGCCATATGGCCCTGCAATCTCCAGCAAGGCTGACACAGCAACGCCTTCCCAGGGCTGGGCTGTGCCTTTCAGGGAAATTTCCTATGAGCAGATTTTTGGCACGTTCTGAAATGCACCTCTGACCCATGCTGGACAAATCGGGATATATGAATCCTCTGGGAGATTTTTTGGAGATCTCTTTCTCCCAGCTGGGCAGTTCATTATGGCAACTACAAGACTTTTCTCCGCCAACCCGTGGCCAACAGCTAGCTGGTGCAAAATGTGCTTATTCTCCTCTTGCTTCCTCTCACCATGTGGATGGTTTCGGCTTTCTTTCCAAGAAATAATCACAGAAATAATAAGCCCAGGCTAAAAATTATACTTCCTGGTTTTCATTGTAATTTCTTTTGTGTTCTTTTGCTAATCTTTATTTGGCAACGCTCATCCTAAAAGGTTTTTACACTTCTGTAATTTCTAAATAAGCACCGCTTAATTTTGGGGTATGGGCCAAAATGCATTGTAGCACAGAACAAGCAGAGCAGATGAAGAACCGTGCATCTCATTTTCACCCCTTTGAAAAAAAAAAAAAAAACAAACAACAGTAGAAAACCACATATCACGGAAATGGAGATGAGAGCGATGTGAAGAAACCAGCTCCTCCCTCCCTCTGGGCAAATGCACCAGCACTGCCACTCACCACTATTTGCATAATTGGGCTATAAATAAATGTTTCCCGATGGCAAATTCCTGACTTTGCCCAGGCTGTTTGCTCTGGACCATTGGTTGTCCACCTTCAGGGCCAAGCCTTGCTATGTCCCTGTTGACTTACTAGGACAGTTGGTAATAATTAGCTGTGATTGTGATTAATGAAGAGCACATGAGGTGAGGTGCTGGCTGGCAGAGAGTGAATCCCTCAGAGCAAACAAGGGTGATTGCTGAGCCACACCAGGTGGGGACAGGCTCCAGACCAGGGGACTTATTGGCAGCACCCCAGGCTGTTGTTCCAGCTCTCCTGGCCCCGAGTCTTTTAGATGATGCCAGTACCCCAGGGGCTGGCAACAGGCTTTGCTGGAGAGGCAAAAAGCGTCAAATTCTTCCATGAGAGCATCCACATTTCTCTGAGCTACCCTTTGCTATTGGGGTATCTGTGAACTCCCTCTTCCTGCCATTCCTTTGGTAGCTTTAGCTCAAGCTGAGGTTTAGTCCTGATTTCATCCATGTGATGGTCTATCCCATCCTTCCTGCTTCTTGCCCGCTGTCTCCTTCCCCAGACACCCTGTCTCCAGCCCAGCCCGCCTGACACAGCTCCTGCACACCACACATTCCCTCTTAAGTTTTCCATCCCATTGTGGTGACCCTGGTCCAGTGTTCACTCTTCCAGGGGAACGAGGCCAGCACTGCTGCCACTTCCAGCCCCAGGTTGCAGACCTGCTCCTGTGTTCGCAGCAGGACATTGCCACTGATGGAATCTGGGCACTCCATGGATGCCATCATGGTGCCATCCCCACACAGCCTAAATTCCTGCAGCACCGGTACCAGCAACGGGGAGATGTGGAGTGATAAAAGCAAACAGAGACTGAAGCAAACTCATATGAAATTATTTTTGTATTTATCTTCCTTCAATCGAGCAGCGTCATTGGAAACACATCTGTTCAAGAGGAGTGGAAGTGGGGGTGATTGGATCCAGGGGGATAAAAAATGTTGGGAATAAATGCGGCCGTGAATACGGCGACCTGGGGCTATGCAGGTGGGATTTGGGAGTAGGGGTGGGGTTTGGCCGTGGGTTCTGGGTCTGAATAACATCAGTGGGTATTTGAGGAGGGGCTGGAGGTGGGTGAAAACCTGGAGTGACCCTGTCATGGGTGCTCAGGGAGCTGCGGGCACAGAACTTGTATGGAGTGGGGCTCACCATGCTGCTGCCGTTCCCCAAATCTGATGGCTTCCTAAAAATCTAACCCTTCTGGAAATCACCACAGATGCCCTGAAAGCTCCTTCTCTTCTTGCCGAGTCCCTTCCCTTGCTGTAGCCAACATTTTGGGTTGCATATCCCTTAGTTCGCAGGGCTGTTTGCTTTGTTTAATGAATTTAACTAATGTTGAAATACTCTTCCAAAAAAGAAACTGAAGCACTTCTCTCCTGAAAATGTCAAAACACATCATTCAGATTTCCCTAACATCACCATCCCCCCTCCCCCGAATCCGTTTTTCCTTTCTCCCAGCCCCAACTATTTGTCGAACTCCACACAAAGCCCTGAATGGTTTTGTTTGCTGCAAAACCACATTGTGGAGGAGGGATTTGTTCATCCAGAAAGCAGCCAGGGACCAGAGGGCAGCACCCCACTAGTGTCCCCATCGGCGTCCCCTCCAGTTTTGCACCAGATTTGCTCTTGCGATGGTGGGTTTGCTTGGGAGCGTGGTCTTTCCTTTAGACCCTGGAGTTTTGGATAAACTTAATCAGCAGATGCCTCCGGCCGGGCTGGGTGGTGGCTTTGCCGTGTGGTCGCCGGGTGTCGGTGTGGACTGTGCGCGCTGCCGGCGGTGAAGCAGCCGGTGCTGAAGGGACATGTTTTAACCCAACTAGAAAGTTAGAGAAAGGGGGAACCTCGGCACTTTGTGCACTGTAGGTAGGTGGGTGGCATGAAAGGGAGGGGGAAAAAAAAAAAAAATTCCCTGCTGGTCTGAGTAAATGTTTAATCCCCAGCTCGGAGAAGAAAACAGCTCAAAAGTGCTTTTTTTCTCAGCAAGTCTAAACCAGTCAGCCTGGTGCCTCCTCCCTCCGGCTCACACCCTCCCTCCCACCGCTCCGGAGGAATATCCCAGCCTGCTCCAAGGTGCAGCTGGGCACCCAGGGCAGGACGGAGCTAAGATAGAGTGGTGTCTGAATCCACCGGGCTGCGAGAGGAGAGGGGCCAGGAAGTTTGGAGGGTCCCTGGAAGGCAGCACTGGCTCTCCAGCTCCCGCTTCCCTGCACTACTCCAGCGGCTGAAGTGCCTGGGATGGGGTCCCCGCACTGGAAACGTCTCTGCCTTTTGCTGCTGGCAGGTTTAACATCCTCCCTGCTCCTCTACGGGCACTACTACGCTACGGTGGAGTCGCCCACCAGCCAGAGGTTCACAGACAGGTAAGGGGGGGATGGGGAGGGCGGTGGGAAGCAAGGATGTGGGCATGCAGCATGAGGTACCACGCAGTGGGATAGGAGGGGGAATTGGGGTGCCAGTGTGGGTTCCTTAGTGCAGGTTATCCCAGCTGTGCTCCCGATTGTTGGCTCGTTTGAGGGACATGCTTGCAGCAGACAGAGCCCCTCACTCCCCCCCCGCCCTCTGACATGTCCTGGTGCCTGGGTCCTGCCATGGCCAAGCCCAGGGGTGCCCAGGGTGGGACCCCAGCAGCATGGGGGGCTACAGGGCTCCCTGCGTGGGTTCAGCCCATCACAGTGCACAGAAACCATTGCTGGCTCCAGGGATAGCTGAGGGTACTCAGCCCCCGGCAGGATCAAATCCCCTTCAGTAGCTGGCCAGACCCTCTGCGAGCCCCAAGTGTCCCCGCTGGGCTGGTTTAGGCTCGGAGCCAGCTCATTGTCCTGGGTGGAGGTTTGGCCCCCATGGAGCTACACTGATCCCCCCCACTGCAGGGGCTGCTGCAGCCCACTCAGATGCCCGGGCTGTCCCCCCACCAAATTGCAAACTCCTGGGGGCTGCAGCATTTCCCCACACCTCAGCAATTTGTGTCCCCCCAGCTTTGCAGTCACATCTGCCTTCCCTGCATCCTCCAAGCTCCCCAGGCCCCCTCCTGAGTCTCCTTGGTGCCAGGGGGTGCTAGGGTCCCTCAGGGAGACCTGAGGAGCTCTGGTGACTGTAGCTGGGTGAGCAGGGTGTACCGGAGCCTGCCCAGCACTTGGCCTGCAGGACCAGCCACCCTCCTCTCATGTGAGCACCAGGTGACATGCAAGGAGAGTGCTATGTCTGTCCCTCGACTTCACACTGGGTGCTTTTGGTTGCCGTTGGTGTGACAGCGCCCAGCTGCCTGGCTGTTGCCCAGGAAGAGAGGATGCTGCGGGGACTGGAGCTGGTCCTGCATGGGGTGAGCTGAGTGCAGCCAGATTTGCTCTGGGAGTTGCTGGAATGTAGCTGGTTGGGCTGCCTTGGGCTCCAGATGCTCTCCACTCCCCAGCTGGGAGCCAGGGGCTCTCGTTGCCCCATCCTGCTGAGGGCAGAGATACCCTCTCCTGCTGGGCTTATGGAGCAGAAGTATCCTCAGCAGCCTGGGCCCGGGTGGCTGTTTCCAGCCTCATTGTGCCGGGTAAGCAGCAGCGCCACAGCAGCAGCTTTACCCCTCCCATAGTGCTTGGGGCAGGTTGCAGCTGGGCTGTGGAGCAGCTTCCTTCAAAGAGTTCCATGTCCGTAAGAGGGGAGACTGAGTCAGTGGGATGTGGCCAAGGACCACAAGCTGAGAATGGAAACCAGCCGTGTCCTGGCACAGGGTCTGTGGCCCAGCCTGGGAGCATGGTGCTCCCAGCACATGGCAGAGCTAGAGGTAACTCAGCCACTGCCTGACCCTGCCCAGACCTGCCCCAGCCCCAGGTCCCCCAGCTGTAGAGCCAGCCCAGGCTCCAGCCCTGTGATCAGTGGCACCAAGGATCAGCTCATCCAGCCCCAGAGAGGAGCCTAGGGTGAGGTACTGGGCATCTGACCTGCACTCCAAAGCTCTCTTCAACTTCTCATGGCTTTAATCCAGCTGCTAAAGCTAGACCCAGAGCAGAGCAAGTCCTCTTCACTCTGATTCCCTGTATTTACAAGTACACTGCCCTGTGATTGCTGCTTGTCCAGCCTGAGCTGTGCACCCGGAGGAATCTGCCCTGCCCTGCTGATGGATGCAGGGCTGTGTCTAGAGGTGAAATGGGGACATGATGTTCTGCATGGCTGCTGTGCCATCACAGCATCCCGCTCTGCTGCCATCGGGGCAGAAAGGGAGGGTCAGGGGTGTGTTGGTACAGGCAGCACGTTTCAGTGGGGAGGTTTGTGTGAGCAGTGTCTCCATGCAGACTTACAGAGGGATGAAGGGAGGCAGGAGGAAGCTGACCCTCCAATTGATGCTGGCTGCTGCCAGCACCGGCCAGATACCCATGGCAATGCCAAATCCTCCTCCAGTTCGGCACAAAGCTAGTGGCAGCTGTGAGGCCGCTACAGAGATGGGTGAAATGCCCCTGTCCCTGCAGAACCAACAACCCTGTGGTCACCCCAGAGCCCCCGGGGTTCATCTGAGCACAGCCACATCCCACTTTCTGTCTGGGCGTCTCTCTGAAACCTCACCGGTGAGCAGCTGGCACTGCTTGTGGCTGTATTGTTAGGGCAGATGGCATGATCATGGAGCTTGGCCCAGCCTCGCCATGCTGCTCTGGCTCTGCGCTGGGGAAAGGTGTTTTCTGGAGATAGACCTTCATGGTGGGATGGAGCAAACACCTTCGAAGAGAGGCTTTGCCTTGCTGCTTCAGCGCCATCAGATGGGTTTGAGGGGCCCTAGGAGTGTTTGCTGAAGATAAGGTCAGAGTGTGTGCTCACAACTCATACATGGTTTTATCTTCCGGAAATGGAGGGTGGCTGCAGACCAGAGACGTCATATTTGTGAAAGCCACGCACCCAGGCTTGGCTGGCTCAACTGCAATGGCCGGTGCCTGGGCAGCCACGGGCCACTCCTTCCCCACAGCCCCATTGTGCATTTGCTGGTCCTGAGAAGGGTTGTCATCTTCTGAGTCAACCAAGCATCATGAGGTGCTTCACCACATCCTGTCTGGTTATGTCAAAGTGCTTGGCTCCGCAACTGAGCTGAGCTGCTGTTTGGCAGGGGAGACCCAGCCACCCCACACCCTCCCTGGCTGGGTTTGGGCACCAGCCATAGCCAGGGTGGCTGCCGTGACTCTGGGGAGCTGGCTCCAGTGCCCACAGCTGGGATCTGAGTGCAGGGACGTGCTGACACAGGGACTGAGTTTATTGGGTCAGCACAAGTCCTGGAAGAAGTGATGAGCAAGCACCAGACACAGTGTCTGGCCATGGGTGGAGCTGAATGTCAGTAGGAGTCTACCTGCTGAAGTGGCACCCACCTCCCTGCAACCAGACTGAGCACAGCTGGGTCTGACACCCTGCGCTGCCCTGGGTGCTCCCGCAGCACCCCTGGCAGTTCAGAAAGTGGCACAGCACCCTCCTGCTGCCAGGGCCTGGGTCTCTGCCTTGTCCTGCAAGCACTGGGCTGAGCCAGGGAAGTGGAGGGAAGGATTTGTACCAATATATTAGGAAAAAAGATTTCTCCAAAAGGGATGTCAATAACTGGCCCAAGCTGCCCAGGGCAGGGGTGGAGTCCCCATCCCTGGAGGGATATCAAAGCTGTGGAGATGTGGTGCTGAGGGACATGGTTTAGTAGTGACCTGGCAATGCTGGGTTAATGGTTGGACTCTATGAGCTTAAAGGTCTTTTCCAGCCAAAACCATTCTATGAAGAAACAAGTGTGAGAGAGCTGGGAGGGCTGGTGAAGGGCTGGCTGGACAGGGATGTGCAGCTGGGCTGGTGAGTCTGATGGGAAAGATCTGGGAAGGCTGCAAGCTGGGAGAGGCTGTTTGTGTGCGGGTCTCGGGCAGCATGAACCTGGTAATGGTGCATGAGGGTAATTGCTTTTGGGGGTAGGTGGTGGCCCACCTCTACAGTGGGAAAAAGGGTGGGTGGCCAAAGTGGGAGCTTTGTGTGCAGGCTAGTTTGCTGCTGCAGGGAGCTTGGTGCTTTGCAGGGACTGGTTCTGGCTGGTTCGGAGCAGGGAGGTTTTTTCAGTCCCTGGACTGTTGTTCAGGTGCTGATAACGTTGATAAGCTCCTGCTGGTGAGACATGTGGGCTGGGATCTTCTGTGTGGTGAGGTGGAGAGGAAGGGAGCAGGGCTGGTTTGCTAAGGTGTGCTCTCTGAGGATCTCATGGCTGTTTGGTGCAGCTAAGCTGGCTCAGCTTGCAGAGAGCTCTCGTAGTTGCTGTGAGACTCCTGCACTGGTGAGCTTTGTTCTGATGGAGGTTTGCTGCCTGTACCTGGCAGAAATGGGCTGAAAGAGCAGTTTCCAGCGTAACCACAACATCTTGTACAGCCTTTGGATGGCCTTTCTTAGCCGGTACCTTGCTGCGCACAGACCCTGCCAGAGCGGCTCTGCTCCTGGCCCTGAGCTGAGGGAATGGGCAAGTTTGGTCAGGTGGGGTTTATTTAGGTGCTCATGATGATAACACCAGAAAGTCATTGCAGAAAGCTGCAGCTCCAGCATCTCCCTGGGATGGCTCAGTCCCCGGGGTTTGCTCTCCCTCTTTGCCAGCTCATGCTCCTGGGATGAGCTCAGGGAGGAGCTGGTGTCTGTAAGGGGAAGTGGGGGCTATGCTGTGCCCGACCCCTCTCCTGGCTCTGGGGCCAGCCCAGGTGTCAAAATCCCTGTACAAAGCAGGATGGCTCTTGGTATGTGTTTGGAGGGCAGGATGAAGCCTCGGGCAAGAGCTAAGCTGGGGACCTTCCCTCAAGCTGGAGTGTGTGCGTTTTGAGCCCCTTGTGCAGGAGGGACACTCTTGCCCCTGGCATCCCCTCCCCAGTGCTGCGATTAAAGCCTGTTTGGCCCTGACTCCCCATCCATGCCTGGGGAGATGCTCCAGCCCCCAGTGCTAGCAGCCAGGCAAGGCACTGGACTGTCCCTCCATGTCATGCTACACCCCGGGGTGGCACGGAGCACGGTTTGGGTGGCAGATGGGTTTGGATCTGCTCCCAGGCAGGGCTCTGAGTGCTGCTGGTATTGACAGGGGCCATGGTGGAGGTGGAAACCCAATGCCTATCACACTGGGGGGAGGCAGAGCTACGCTCCCCACCTGCCTCTACCTGTCCCCAGGCTCCCAAGCAGAGATCCTGTAACAAGGGGCCCCTTGTCTCCTCCACAATACCCCCCTTCTGGTCTGAGCACCTGCCGGCTGGGCTGGAGGCGGTGCCGGGGGGCTCTGAAGGGCGCTTCTGTGCAGGGATGAATGGGAGCCTGTTCCTCTCCGGTGGGCTACCACCTCCTGCTTGCCAGGCTGCGACCCTGCTGGCCCCCAGCCCCACACAGCCCATGGGAGGCTGGGTCTATTCTGCCTTGCCCCATGGGGCTCAGGGCACCCTGAAATAGAAAACCCTCTGCCTCTGTCCTCTGGTGCTTAGTGAAGGATAAGGGCATGCCCCAGCTGGCCCCATGGTAGAGGGGGGTCCTGTGCACCCCAAAAGCCTCCAGATCCCAGTTGCTGATTGTTTCTCCATTGTAGCAACTAAGTGGGTCCTGCTGGCCTGCCTGGCTTGTCCCAGCACCACTTCCCTTGGGTTCAGGAAGGGTGGCATAATGGGGAGAGTCAGGGAGGTCTTGACGGGGTCTCCCCAAGGCTGCAGGCTGGGCTGGGTGTGGTGTTTGGTACATGGGTGTCCTGGAGGTAGAACCCCCCAGGAGATTGGCTGCTTTCTGCAAAAATCCAGTATTTTGGAAATTTTTGTCTCTCTGCTCGCAGAGACTTGTGCAGGTGGGGGGGTGGATGGGCACAGGCAGAGGTGGAGGGGAGACGAGTGGAGGTGATGTGGTCCTGCCCCCGGGCTCTCCCCTCAGGTGGGGGGTGTCAGGGTGTGGCAGCTTGGTGTCACCTCCCTGGCTGAGCCCTGACCCACTTCTCCCAGTCTGCTGCAGCCAGAGCCACTGGTCCTGGCTCCACCAGGGACACTGCACCCAGCTGGCAGCCATAGATGGGCCCTTGAAGACAACTTGGAGAGGTAAGGGGAACAGGTGTCCACGGGGGTTCTGGCATGAGCTGGGACCACCCTGCCCTCTGCAGGGTTCCCCAGTGCCCAAGTGATGGAATTTTAACTCCTTTTTTTAGTGGGAAATCCTTCAAGCCTTCTGCAGAGCTGGAGGAGCCTGAGCCCAGCAGGAAGCAGGTAATGGTTAGCATAGGACAGTCAGTGTCCCCAGTGCCCCTCCTTGCTGGGTTTTTGTTGGTTGAAGTTCTGCATGGGGAAGCTGAGGAGGAGCAGCATTTTCTGGAAGGGTTTTGTGGGTGAGGAAGAGTGACCTGCATGTGGGTCTCCCCAGGCCTCCCTGCTGCAGTGGCAGCACCTCCCCAAGTAATTCCCCAGTGTGGAGGAGCCAGCATCACCCACTCCCTCCATTCCTGTTACACCTGAGTCACCAGCCTGGCCTGGAGACTCACATTCTGGAAGGGACTGGTCCTGGGCACTGGGGTTGTACTTGTACAGCAAAGGCCTTCAGAGGGGTGCTCACACTAGAAGGTGCTGAATCTTTCATGGGGTTCATGCTCTCAGGTGACTGCAAGCCCTGGTTCTCCCAGTCCAGTGAGCTGGGTACCAAAGGGTGCTTTGCACCAGGAAACTGAGTCATGAGGCAGTGTCCTGCCTGGGTGGCCCAGCAGAACATGGACATGGAGCATTTCTGTCCCTGGGTTTGTCCTCTCCTCAGTGCCTGCTGAGGGGCAAGGTAGTGGAGGGAAGGTAGACACAGGCTGGAGACTGAACCAAGGTCCTCCTCTCCTCCAGCCCAGCACATGCCTCCGCTCAGTGATGGCCAGGGCAAAGGCAGACCCCAAGTTTGGGGAGATCTTCCACTTTGACACCCCCATGCTAATGTGGGACCAGCACTTCACCCCAGAGACCTGGGACAGGCTGAAGACACGACACGTCCCCTATGGCTGGCAGGGCTTGTCCCATGCAGGTACAGACCCAGCCGGGGTGGGAGTGGCAGCAGGTGGGGCAGGGGTGGGCAATGGGAGGGTACAGGGCAGCTCAAGGGGCCCAGCAGAAGGGTCTGAAGACATGGGGCAGGCAGGGAGCTAGGGACCTTGATCTCTTCCCACTCGACCTCCCAGGGTGCGGGGCAGAGGGAACAGCTTTGCAAATGCCACTTGCTGAGTCTTGTGACATTTTTGCCGAATAAAAGCTCCAGTGTGTGCATGATTATTAACTGGGGCCAGAGGAGCTCGGACAACCCGCTCCATTGTTGTGGATGGAGATTGTTTCCCTTCCTACCCTAAATCCACTCTGCTCTCCCCAGCAGCCACCAGCTTCAATCTCTGGGCTGGGAAGTGCTGGGACCGGTGGGAGGAGAGTGAACTGGTGGCAGCTGCAAAGAGACATTGTTAGGAGGGCACATGGCCAGCGTGGGCAGCAACATCCGCAGGGCTGGAGATGGCTGAATGCGGCCCCGTGCCTTGCATGGCCTCAGGTGGCCTCTGTTTGGAGCAGACTTAGGAGCATGGGAGGCTGCAAGGGGGTGCCATCAGGCCTGGGAGAGGATGGACTGGCTGGTGTCCCCCCCATCCCACCTGTAGACCTTTCTACTGCACAAGGATGGCGTGAGCTTTCTTGTGCGTTCCTCCTGGATGTGCTTTTGCACACTGTTACACGCTCAAGCACATCAAGCTGACCACTTCCCTCTGACTGGCCCCGTCCTGCTCCATTCCAGTGGTGGGCAGCACCCTCCGGCTCCTCAACGCCTCTGCCAACAGGCACCTCTTCGACAGGGACGCCTTCCCCAGGGGCTGTGTCCGCTGCGCCGTGGTGGGCAACGGTGGCATCCTCAATGGCTCGCGGCAGGGCAAGGCCATCGACGCACACGACCTGGTCTTCAGGTGCAGATGAGTCCCAGGCAGGATGGGGCCGTGGGTGCTGGAGAGAAGCCAGCCCTGGACGTGCATCCCATGCTTTTCCTGCAGGCTCAATGGTGCTGTGATCAAAGGCTTTGAGGAGGACGTGGGGACCAAGATCTCCTTCTATGGCTTCACGGTGAACACCATGAAGAACTCCCTCATCGCCTACGAGGAGTATGGCTTCACCCAGATACCCCAGGCCAAAGTGAGACCCCAAGGGCTTGTTTGGGAGGTGACTCCAACTTGTCCATTGAGGCTGGGCTTGCCCCACAAACCTTCTCCCCATCTTGGGAGCCCCCAGACCTTACCCCATTGGTGTGGGCAGTGCCCCAAAGCCCCCCCCACCCCCAAGTGCCATGTCTGTGTCCCCACTACAGGACCTCAGGTACATCTTCATCCCCTCGGATGTCCGTGACTACATCATGCTGAGGTCAGCCATCCAGGGCAGTCCTGTCCCTGAGGGCTCAGACAAGGGAGACAAGTGAGTAGCTCCCCAAGATCCCCCCATCACCTTTGGTGATGCATTGGAGGGAGCATGACTTGCCTGCACTCACCCCACATCTGTTGGTGGTGGGATAAACCTGTGGTAGCTCCACGGCTCCTGTGACATGAATTCTGCCGTTCTCCTCACCCCCCTGCAGGCCACAGAAGTATTTTGGACCCGAGGTCTCTGCGGAGAAGTTCAAGCTGCTGCATCCAGATTTCTTGCAGTACCTTACGTCAAGGTGAGGATGAGGAGGACGGCAGCTGGTGCCCAGCTCAGACTGCCTGCCTCCCACCACTGCATTCTCCAGTACAAACCAGTGGCTGCCCAGCATCAAAGCGCATTCCCGGTTTTCCACAGGCACTGGAACCACCTCTGCTCTGTACTCTGCAGGCAAGGCAGATGTCTCCCCTGCCATTCTTGTTCCCTGCAGCACAGCTCATGCCCCTTCCTGCATCTTGCTGTGCTCACCCTGCCTCCCATTTCCCAAAGTACACTAAATTTTGACAGGACCAAAGGGATCATCATCTCCTACCTTTCACAGAATCACAGACTGGTTTAGGTTGGAAGGGACCTTTCAAGGCCATCTAGTCCAACCCCCTGCAACGAGCAGGGACATCTGCAACCAGAGCAGGTTGCTTAGAGCCCCATCCAACCTCACCTGGAATGGTTCCAGGGATGTGGCATTGACCACCTCTCTGGGCAACCTGGGCCAGGGTCTCACCATCCTCAGTGTAAAAAATGTCTTCCTTCTCTCCAGTCTAAATCTCCCCTCTTTTAGTTTAAAACCATCACTCCTTGTCCTGTCCCAACAGGTCCTGTTATAAAGTCTGTCCCCACCTTTCTGACAGGCCCCTTTAAGTCCTGAAAGGCCACCAGAAGGTGTCCCTGGAGCCTTCTCTTCTCCAGGCTGAACAACCCCAACTCCATCAGCCTAGCATCCCATCAGGGAACCCCAGAGGGGTTCCAGCCCTTAGATGATTTTTGTGGCCTCCTCTGGACCCGCTCCCACAGGTCCATGTCTTTCTCATGCTCTGTGCACCTTTGTGAAAGCCAGTGTCTGAGCTGGGGTGATTTCACACAGCAGAGAGGTGCTTTTTAGCAACCTGCTGCAAATGAGCTGAACCTTAGTAGCAGCCATCGAAGAATCCACACAAGCATTTTGTTTCGCTTGGTTCTCCTGCCTTACCCCGTGCACTAGTGTCACTGGTGGGAGCTGGATGGGTGCTGAGTGTTGCTGGGTCAGGTGTTGGGAGCCATGGTGCTTGACCATCTGTGAGGTCCTCCTGACCTGCCGTGTCTACAGGTTCCTGCGCTCAGAGCTCCTGGACTCACAGTATGGCTCACTCTACATGCCCAGCACTGGTGCCCTCATGCTCCTCACTGCACTCCACACCTGCGACCGGGTAAGAGGCCATGGGGCCACCTTTTCCCCAGGCACAAGATCATCCCTTTTGGCTGCTGGGAGTTTGTGGCTTGTGTGTAAGGCTGCTGGTGGGGACCAGCATATTCTGGTGGCTGTCCTATGTATGCCATCCCTGTCCCTGAAGGGTGGTGGTGGTGCTTATGCATGGACCACCCAAGGTGGAGCCCTGACCTCATCCTTTGTCTGTCTTGTCTCCCTCCCTGCAGGTCAGTGCCTACGGGTTCATCACCAACAACTACGAGGAGTTCTCAGACCACTACTATGAGCTGGAGAAGAAACCGCTGGTGTTTTATGCCAACCACGACATGATGCTGGAGGCAGCACTGTGGAGGAGCCTGCACCAAGCAGGGATCATGACCCTCTACCAGCGGTGAGGCCAGGCAATCACCCATTGGGGCAAGTCCAAGGACTCCTGTGGCTCTTCTTTCCTGAGGGCCACTTTCTACCTCTGAGGGCTCTCCCCAGCTGGCCATCCCAAGGAGCTAACCTGCCATACCACAGCTGGTGGTGGGGTGATGGTAAGGGGCAAGCCAAAGCTGATAAAGAAATGTTGGATTTTCTCAAGCATCTCCAGCAATGTTTCATGGCTCAATGTGATTGAATGTGGCCATTGGGGCACCAAGAAGCACCACAGCATGTGGCTGTGACCTCCCAGCTCCATAAACATGGCTGAGGCAGCAGTGGCCTCTGTGAAGCACAGAAGGGGCAGGGTGATGCTGGAAGAGGATGCTGGAGATGTGTACATGTGGCAGCCTCTGGCTGGAAAACTCCCTTTGCCTTGTCATCATACATCAGTTCAAATGTTTGTCACCATGGTGGGACCACAACAGGCATGGTGAAACCTTGGACACTAGATCATTCAGCTAACAGGAATGTGATGGATTTGGAGAACATCTCCCTCCCAGGCTGCAGGAAGCCTGAACTCCAGCCAGCTCTGGGTTGACGTGTGCTGTGTTCCAGAAGGATCTGTTTGCCTCCGTGGCCATCAGGAGAGAGTGGCCTGGCTGTGACAGATGCAACATGTCCTGTCCTGTCACTTGCCCCTTCGCTAGGTCATGGTGTGTTCAAACAAGGACAGGTCTTAAAAGTCACTAGTGAAGTGCTGGGTTGCTGCAGCTCAGCCAGGACATCAGAAATGTGCCTGGCCTTGGAGCATCCTGGTGGACGAGAGCTGGTCCACAGCCTAGGTGTGGGTGGTAGCGCGTGTGTTCGGTTTCTCTTGCATGAGGACCATATGGTGCCCTCTATGAGCATTGAGAAGGCAGCCCCGTGCCAGGTGGGTCAGGGAAACTGATGGCTTCTTGGTCAAGGATAAATGATCATCACACTCCTTTTCTCCTCCTAGAAAAACAAGGCAGGTGAAAGTCTTGGACCCTTCACCCATCCCATTTAAGTGGCAGCATTGTGAAGGACAACCCACTGGGGAGGCTCTGCCACCTGATGGTGGCCAGAGGGTTGACCAGGCATAGCAGAGGGAGTAGTGTAATTGGAGACACTGTCCCACTTTGCGCAATTACATTAATGTTGAATGATTGCTTTCTTTTATGCCCGTTCCTGTTCTGAAGAACTGGGTGGGGGTGAAGACCCTTCTGAAGCAGAGAAGCTATAGTAGAGCAAGCCTTGGACCTGAGAGACCTGGGCTGGCATGGGCTGTGCTCGGTCTCTGGGAGGAGGAACCACTTACTGCAGCAATGCGAGATACCCCAGCCACAAGTCAGGGAACCTCCAAACCCCCTCCACCTCTCAGCAGGCTGCTTTCAGCCAGTTCACATGCTTGTTGCAGGTCCAGCTGTAAGCCTGCTTCAGATCTTATCTCTAGCTTGGAACCCATCTTGTGTTCCCAGGTCTCACATTAACCTTTGTTCCCATCAGCACCACCTTACAATGGTACCAAGGCAGCCTGTCAGGCCTGTTTTTTATTCACAGGCACTCAACAAAACCTCTTTCATGAGAAGAATGAGCCTGATCCTCACATCACCTGACCAAGGCAGCACCAAAACCTCCTCAAACCAGCTCTGGCCAAGCCTCAGCAGGGTCCATGCGGGTGACTTTGAACATGGCAATCAGCAGCACCCTGAGGCATGGCCTTTAGGAACAAGTGGCGTCAACAGTGCTGCATCCTGCCAGGAACACCATCCAGCTCATGGGCAGAGCCCACACCAGGAACTATGCTGCACACCCTCCTTTCCCTTTCAAAAGGGAGATTTTTCTGGCCAAGGGTGTAACCAGGCCCTGGAGTTAAACACACTCCACTTGAAGGGCTTACCAGAGAAGGAACTACTGCCTCTCGCTTCTCCTCCCTTGTATTTGAGCTTCCAAGCAGACCAGCTTGTCACCAGCCCGAGCTTGGCAATGAGTTGTCACACAGTTGCTGGGAACTGCTTTTCTTTGCCTCTCAGTGCATACAGACACTGACATCTTTAGGTGTCAGGGAGGAGCAGGTGTAATCTCCTCACACTATGAATTTCAGAAGGTGTTTTAACCCCAAATTCTGCTCAAAATAATTTCTCTTCAAGAAGCTAACCTTAAAAAAAGAACCCCAACAAACAGAAACCGACTCCCAAGACTTTCCATTAATTATTTTATTCTGGACCAGAAGACAGCAGGGAAACTTTTCCTCCAGCCAGCTGTAGCTCAGGTCCTATTGGACAAAAAGACAGTGTCAAGGGAAAGCAACTGTCAGCTGAGAAGTTCCCAATTTGCACTATTTCATTAAGAATAACAGGTCTCAGGAGACACAAACTTCGCCCTAATACCCAATCCTCTTTGGCTTTCCTGGGAACTCACCCCGGATGTGGCTGCAGCAACGAGGAGCCAACAGTTACACACAGGTGCCCAGTTCACACCATTTCAAATGACGTGTCAGTGGCTGTTAGCGAGACCCACTCCAGAACAATCTTCCTTCTGCTGCTTCTAGAGGTGGGAGACACCACAAAGCGATGTTGTAATCCTAAAAAAGTTTCTTCTACAACAATTCCTGCCCCTCGCTACTCTCAAAGCACTGAGTAGCTTTTCCTTTTTCTATTTATTGTCAGGCTGCATCTTCACTTTTTTCCCCTTACTCCCTGGAAGCCAAAAGCCCCATGTGCTCTTTCTACTGCCTGGTCCCAGTTGGTGCATAGCTGTATTGACAGAGCAACCAGGCTGCTGGTCTCTAGTACCATTCCCTCCCCTTCTGCATACTAACCTTGATTTTTTTAAGAGGTGTGCTGTTGTCAAGTCTGCCGGTTCAGCCTGTCAGCAAATGTTATTGATTTTCTACAAACAAATCCAAATTCTGTTAAATAAAGTGTGAAATCATTTAGGAGAATACAGCTGTCGGCTCCCCCAAGACAAAGTGCTTTTACAGCATGTGTACTCAGTGACTGTACACATGGGGAGATAAAAATGCATTGCTGTGCTGCCCTGCAGCCCGCTGCTGTGCCTCGCTGTTTGGATAAGTGACTTAAAACCTCTGCACAGATCTAAACTGTGCTATGACAACAGCCAGCAGCGGGTACAGGGCTGGTACCAAGCCTCGCCGTGCCTGGGCTCCAGAGAGCTGCATGCAGGGGACAGAGCTCACGCTGCAGTCACACACGGTGAGGTGATCAGGACAGGGAAGAGGCATGGCTTCTGCCCCACTGGTGCCACTTGTGTCACCCAAGTCTTTGCCCAGAGCTGGAGACCCACTAAGGGTACGTATATAAGCCTCAGTGGACAGTTGTTTCTCCCTCATGGCTGAGCTGTCAGACAGGGATAACAGCACATCACAGGCTCAGCTTCTCTCCTGCCCTTGGCTTATATAAACTCCTCAAGTTCCACAGAGTTACAGACAACAAAGACATGTTGATGACCAGAGCTCTGGTCAGATGAGCTGTGCTGCCTACAGAGTTGACATATAATTAATAAACTAAAATTAAAACTGAGCAGCATGCAGTACTGAAGCATTCTCTTACCAGCCTGAAGCCCAACTTAGCAGCTGCCCCCTTGCCAAAGCCATCTTTGGGCAACACAACCACCCCAGGGCTCTGCAGGATGATCTTCTCCTAAATACAAATTGCATTGAACTCTGCGAGCAGCAGTACTTTGAATCAAGTTTGCCTTCCACTCATTTCTTCCCCAACCCTCCTGAACAGAGCAGTACTGGGTCACAGAGCAAGAATTAAAGGCAGTAAGTTTTCTGTTCAGAGGCAGGCAATTTTTGTCTCATGAACTTAGTGCAGCAGAAACCTGTCCCTTGTAGACAAAGGAGTATGTTTGCTCACAAGACATCTCACTGAGAGGCAAGAAACTCTAAGAGATGGATATTTAAATCCTTGTTTAGAAAAAAACCCCACCACTTCTGAAACTTTGGTGGTTTAAACCCTTTTTTAGCCAACTCCATCCTTGCATCAAACAATAATCTTTTCATCTGGGTTGTCAGTTGTTTATGGGTTTGAGAAATGCATTCAAGCAGACCCAAGACAGACACATGCCTTCTGGGGAAGGATTCTTCAGGGCGTGTCCTTTCTAGGATGACCCTTTGGGGTATATGAAATGCACCTTCCCATCCCCAGTAACATGACACAAGCTTGAAACTGTCCCAGTGCACCTCGAGGTAGGCACCAGAACAATTATTCTTTCACTAGGTCTGTTTCTGTCACAAATATGGTTATGAGATGAGCTGTGTCAAGTGTCTCTGTAATGGGCTGTCATCCAATCCCTCCTACTTCTAATCCCTTCTACTCTTGCTTATCTTTGACCATGCTGGCAAGCAGATGCTCTACTGGGCACCAACAACAGTACAATTCCCATTCATTCAGTGCTGCCTTTCAACTTGTGCTCCACGGCAGCAAAGGGCTGCACACTCAGGTGGCAGTTGCCACAAAGCTGCAGCCTTGATTGGCTTAATTACATTAATCAAACGGTTGGGCTTTCACATCTCCCAGTAGCCCCAGGGACAGAGAAGGCTATCATCTGACAGAGCAGAGTAAGCCCAGGGAGAGCAGAAAACTACACTATGATGAGACAGATGCTGATGCTTCTCACCATGGTGCTGCTGGTGCAAGTTTACTGTCAATCCAGTGAAGGAACCACCTTCCCGGGTAGGTGAGTGTTCTCATCCTCGCTCGACACCACACCACGTTCTGCAAAAGAGGAAGGGGACAGCGAGTTAGTTCATGTAACAGACCTGTTCTTTTACTTTCCTGGCTCTAATGCTGAGCCTCAGAGTTCTGCTTCCACAGCGCAGAGACCGATTTCAGACAGGGATAACTTTTATCATCACTAGCTCAGCTTTCAGAGCAGCCAAACCCGGGCCGTGCAGGTGCACCCCAAAACCTCCAGCCTGTTCCTGACTCCCCGTTCAGCGTGTGCTCCTCACCCGGGCACCAGCGACAGCCGGGAGTGCCACTGGTTCCCGGGACCTCTCTCTGCGGGGGTGCTCGCTCGGGTGCGGTGGGTGGTGTGGGCTCGGCCCGCTGACCCTCGCCCCTTCCGGGATGCGCCAGGACAAGCCCTGACCCCGTGCTGATGGCTGCGCTCCACGAGCCGCTGTATGAAATGCTATCCCACAGGCGCTGCTGGGGAAGGGCCGGCACAAGCTTAAAACCTGCGAGCCGGGTCCGAGGCGGGAGCGGCGGGGCCCAGTGCAGCCCGGCCATGCCTCCCTCCATCCACCATGGCGGGGGGGGGCACCTTTACGTCCCCCTATGCAGCCATCGAGGCCTCGCTGCACCCCGTATCCCCAGCCGCGGCGACGCGCAAGAGTGCCCCGCTCCTTCTCACGCTATCCCCGCGCCCCTCGGGGCCGCCGTGCCCGCGGATGGCTACCGATGGCTTCCGCACTACTCACCGCCATTTCTAGCCGCAAGGATGGAGGAGACGGAAGGGGGGAGGGAGGTGCGGGAGAGGGCCGGGCTCGCGAGAGGCGCGGAGACTGATGGGAGGCGCGGTCCCGTCGCTCGGCGCTATGGCAGCGGGCAGGGGACAGCGGGGACGAGGGACAGGGCCCCTCTGAGCGCGGCTGTGAGCGGCGCCGGACCCCTCGCTCCACTTCGGGGCTACTGGGGAGGAGGAAGGCGGGAGGGTGGGTAGCTCAGCGCCGGCGTGAGGGGTGACTCTTGCCGGGGCCGCTCCCGCAGCTGTCACCTTGCCTGGGGGCTGAGCAGCCCATAGCGGGATCGTGGCCCCGGCAGGGGTGACGAGCTCAGAGCTGGGCCTGCGTGCCGCGCAGTGGGGACGGGTTGGGTGAGACACTTAAGGCTGAATAAGCGTATCACGAACTGGTCTGAATCCAGCATAACAAGCCTGTAAGGCCCTTGAGACTAATGGGTCTAAGGTTAATCAGAAACAAGACACAGTAGTTAAGAGCAGCATCTAAAGGCAGTGAAATTCTGTCAGCTTTTGTAGATAGCGCCTTATTCTGGCTTCTTTGCGTTGATGGATTGGACAAAAATCAAAACATTGAGGCGTCCCCGACATAACCTGTGGTGATTTAAGTACTAAACTGCAGACTTCTAGGAGGAGAATTTCAATGTAAGTGTGGGACTGCCTTAGCGCAGTGGATTAGAGGATAGCCCAGTGAATTAGGCAACTGGTGGAGCAGGTGTACGGAGATGGATGTGATGTAAAGTCATGGAACCAATCATATATAACTTACTTGGTTTTTGTACTGTATCTGGTGCTAAACTGCTGTGGGTTGAGCTAATGGGATGGATTTGCCATTCATTGCCCAGCACCCGCTTTTTCAGAACCAAAATAGAGCAAATATGTCAAGTCTGTGTGTTGGTTGGCTTTGCAGACTGGGGAAAGGGCCCTTTTTTGGGGACTACACGAGCTTTTGCACCATCGTGCTGCTCATTAATTGCATTTATTCATTCTTCACATGCCTGGTTTACTAGGGAGACACACGTGCTTGTACTTGGCGCAGTAAATGCTTCAAAAGGCTGAACAAGCATTAGGCTCATGTAGGAAGGGGCACAATTCAAAAAGACTAATTAGCTGGAGATTGGGGATTAGTCAGAGATTAGCTGGTAAATGTATGTGCCGTGCTTTGAATATGTGATGCTTCCCGTGTGTACCATGATTGTCCTTCACTCTTAGAAACTGCCACAAAATCTATAGGTTCCTGTTTAGCTTATGAACAATAACAAAGTGTAAACAGAACAAAGGGGAGGAAGAATAAGAATACCTAATAACCACTTTGTTGCCCCAAAGCTTTATCCACCCTTGTGATGAAAGCTTCGGTGACTGGAAATGGAAAGGAGACAAACCTGAGTCTGAAGCAGAGCAGTCTGAATACAGGTGAAAGCTGGTGTCACCCCTGAAGTGTCTGAGGAGTGAGGGATTCGCAGTCCCTTGGGGTGTCTGAATTGAAGAAGTGCTCCTGGAAAGTCGCCTGGTTCCCCGCAGCGACAGCGGAAGTAAGTGTCCCATACTGGTGGCCAGCTCACGTGCTGTCTGACCCGGCCGCCTGTACCACCAAGGCTGTGAAAGCAACACCATGTGTCATCCCGAGGAGCTGAGCACCCTGAGCTGGGGAAGCGTGGCCAAGGAGCTCGGTGTCTCTCTGCTCCTCGATCCCCTCTGACAGCGGCAGCAGGGAGATGGCTCTGTGCTGCTGCCGCACTGGCTGGCCCCAGAGGCCCTTCTCCAGGCAAGACAGTTCCCAGGGAAACATGACTTCATGTTTATTTTTAGTTCTTGGAGCTTCCTGGCCTCATTCCTATTTTAGAACCTGATACTCTTTTTTTCCAAAGCATAGATTCAGTCTGACTCGTGAGTCCTTTGCTCTCCAGAATGGCCCATGTTGTTTCTTAAAGGTCTCTCTTAGAAAGTTAGAAAGTCAACAGACTGAAAGAGGCACTACTTTTTTTTTTTTTTTTTCTCTTTTTCTCCCCTCAGTGGTACAAGAAGGCTGTAAAGAGATGCCAACATGCTGTTAAAAATAAGCCTCTTCCAACTTAAGTGGCTGACTGCAAGGTCTTCCCCAGCCCTCTGTGCCCTCTGCTAGCTGTGCAAAGCCGAGCAGCTTGGCAGCTGCTGCTCACCCTGGCAGCTTGGGCAGTAGCCTGCAGTGCATCCCAAGCTCTGGTGTGAGGACAAGAGAGAGCTTCAGCACCCTTCTGCCCTGCTAGAGCCTGTTGCACAAGTGTGTGGCCTGGGGGGAAGGCAGATGATGGTGCAGAACAGTGGTAATTAATGCAGCCTTCATTGCAGCAGCCTTTGCTCTGTGGAGATGTGGCTGGCATCCTACCAGGCTACTTTTTGCTTCCTGAATAAGCAATTACATAAAATCTCAAAACTACAATTAATCCTTTAAATCCCCAAGGGACACCACTTGGTGTTTTGTTTTGGTGTGGTTTTGGTTTTTGTTGGGTTTTTTGTTTGTTTGTTTTGGTTTTTGTTTTGTTTTTGTTTTTCCTTTGTTTGTTTGGTTTTGTTTTTTTTTTTTTTGTTTGTTTGTTTGGTTTTGTTTATATATAAATAAAACAAAACAACTAAACCCCTCCCTTTGTGCAGAGTTCAGATCCTGGAAGGAGAGAAGACATAGACTCAGAAGTGCTGAGGGGTTTGCCATTGTCTGGATTTTGGGGTGGAAGCTGCTGAGACCATAGAATAACTGTCAGCTTGTGCCTGTAAATGGATAAGCTCTGCCAGGTATCGAGTAATGAGCTCAGGAGTATGGCAAGAGCTAAGTCCGCAGTAGATTGGCTGTAATTACCCAGGAGTGCAGTGCATGGACAGATAATGCTCCCAAGCATATTTTAGAGGCCGAACAAAGACTCTGGGTGAAGAGAGGTGGTCATTGCCTGGCCCGTGACCACGCTCTCCTAAATCTGCAACTTTGCCTGTGTGGGACTTAGTCGAGTTTTCTCAGCTCTTCCCTTTAGAGGGCGTCCATGTCACACACATCTTCGGCGTGCGAGCTTCACCCGGGAGCTGCAGTACAAGGCAAAGCTTCACAGAGGTCAGCAGAACATGGTGGCTTTTCTGGAGAGCCTGTGAACCTTCCCAGGGATGCGAAGGAAGTTACAGTCTGGTCTGAGCAGTTCTGGTTGAGCAATTCTTCCTCAGGCAGTTGCAGTGCTGCTCCCAAAGGCAATTTGGCATAATTTCCTGTGGCGAATCTCCATCAGTTACGGTGTTTTCTTGCTCCAGCCTTTGAAAGAAGTGCATAAGAAAAACTATTAAAAGGGCGTGGAGATCTACATGTGAATGTTTTGGGGCTACTCGCAACTTCCCGGTGGACGCTTTGGAGGCAATTCCAGCAAATCATACGCTACGTTAAGCCCCCATCTTTCTGCTTTCTGAAGGCACTTCAGTATCTGTCCTGCAAAGCTGCAGCATTACCCTTGACAAAGAAGTCCAAGCTCTGCTGTGGGGTATTTGGTTATCCCTAGAGCAGATAACAGGAGAATGGGCAGAATATGTGATAGAGAAGAGAAAGGCAGAAAGACAAACAAAAATAAATTACAATCTCTCCAACCTCAGCTGAAGCATGAGGTCTCCTCTCATTTTCCCACTCATTTCCCCTCTTGACTGCCTGTAAGTCCCTTCAGTGAGAAACTCTCCATGCTTACTGACAGCAATTTAATTTCCTCTTGATTTTCCCCTCTTCCTGTCCCAGTCTCACCCTGCAGCCAGGGTTCTACAAAGCCTGGAGAAACAAAGCATCTGTTCATTCAGAGCTGCCCTGCTGTGGTTATCATCTCCAACATACGTCCAGGGGAAGCAATGTGGGTATTTGTACACATTAAAAAGCCAGTCCCCCATTGCTAACTGTGTCTGGAAGACACCAGCCCCCTGTGTGGCTTGAGTGCACAAAGCCCGAGGAGATGCTGAGGTGCAGGGGGTGGCTGGATTGATGCTTGTCTCTGTTCCCTGCGCTGCATGCCCAGCAGTGCACAAAGAACAGTCCCTTGGGCTACGGCTGGAGATTGCTTATTGGTATTTGAGACTTCTAAGAGAAAAAAATCTGTAGTGTTAAAAAAATGCCTGCCATGAGGTCCCAGCTCCTGGTGTCTGCTGCTTCTAATCAGTCCTAAGAAATACCAGAAAGGCTCTTTGAAGCTCAGTAGCAGACAAGCAACATCTTCCCACGCAGGACGAGGCACGCTGCTAACAAAACGTCCTTCCCTTCTCCCAGCAGCAAAGCTCTTAAGCCTCCCTTTAATGTTAAATACGCGCTTAAACAACCCCCTTCCTCCTCAGCGCGTCGTGGGCCCAGGAATGCTCTGCTGCCGCTGGGGCCTGTCTAAAGGCAGAACCTTGTACACAGAATAACCAGAGCTTTAGCTTTTACAGTGTATCTGTGCAACGATGGGGTGGCTTTTCTGGGAGTGTGGTGATATCTGCAGGCTTGGCTACAATATGGATTCCTGCAGGTGGAGAAAAGGTTCCCCTTTCTCCTCCCGATGGTGCTGAACAGCAGAAGAAATGGCAGCTTCAGCTGCTCAGCTGGTCCTCCTACTTCTTCCCCCTTTTCTCAACTGAGTTTTGGGCACAGTGCAACAGACTTACAGTGCTGTCTTCAAGTGCAACAGGGAATGGAGCTTGAGGAGATCGTGTCAGGGGAGTGGACACAAGCTGACTGACTGACTTGATCTTCAGATCTAATATCCCAGTGAGGCAAAGTGGCCATCTTGACAGAGCTAGCCAGATTGCATCACAGCTTTGCTCCTTGGAGGAGCTGATTGGAACAGAGAGCACACGACAAACTGTTCCAGTGGCCGTGCACATGTAGATAAATCCTGGGGCCAGACATATGCACTTGTTGAACAATAGCAGCAGGAATACATCTTCTTCATGGATGAATATGTTTAATTAAAATATATATCCTTAGAGTGTACTCAGAGGTGGAGAATGTGTACAAAGCTACACAAACGCACTCAAAGATAGCAGGAAAAACTTAACACTGTGAAGCTAGAGAAACCAAGAGTAAGATTTCCATCACAGACTGTCTTTAAGGCCAAGCTAGATGAGCAGTTACCAGGAATGAAGAGTTGACCTTGCTTTGGGCAAAGACATGGATCCTCTTTATTTTCTGTGCCAGCCTGAGAGCTGCAAAAGCATGGCAAGCAAAAAGGGAGTGAGGTGGTATAAAAATATCTAGGCAATATTAATGAGGAACTTCTGAGGTCCTCTTTTATCGCACACAGTATTTCTGTTTGCTCGGATTACTTGGCCAACCAGCCGTTGATTCAGTCAACCCAATCTGCACTGTCACAGAAGCAATATTTCATCTATCAGGCTTAGATACAAGAAATACGCTGGGCACGCGCGGTGCAAACAAGCATATTCTTGCAAGTAATCAGCATAAGCTGCACTGAGGTCAAGCGGTTGTGTTGGAGCACAATACAAACTGCCAGTGTTTCTTCCTACTGCAAACTGAAAGTGGAGAATTGCAAATGCCACATCTCTGGCTCACCTCTTGCTTCCCATTGTTTATACCAGAGGAAGGAGATAATTGTTTTGAGCTAGTTTTGAGAATAGCATCTTTGCTACTTTCATTGCTTAGTGGGGAATGACATGTTTAAGTGATGAAAGATCACATTATTTTAGGACCTGATAGGTTGTTTTTCTTGAGGTTGTTTTTCTTGCCCTTGTGCAGGGAAATGAGGCCAAATGTCTGATTGGACCATGTCTGGAGTGGTAAACTGAGGTCTCACAAGGTTACAGAGGGCAGTTGGTTGAAGGTCTGCAGTTATTCCTCCTGCTGTCTGTAAGGAGATTTGTGGAGGGCAGCCCCTGGGTGACATCTCCTTGAAGGAGCTCTGATACAGGGCATCAGATCAAGGGCCATCCAGACTAATGTAATTTCTTGAAGAGTTGTCCAATAAAGATGCCTATGACAGTACAAGAGCAGGGTGATAACATATGGTGCATTTCTCAGTACCTTCCCTGCCACCAACCATTTGAGGGCTGCTAACTTTGAGAGATAGATGCCAGTTCAGTACCTCTGCTGATGGGTTTTTTCTGGAATGGAGATTTCATCAACTTTATTTTTCATGAACTCACCTGGTCCCCCTGTGAACCTGTCACAGCCATTCCCTCCTGTGGGGACTGCTTGTACAGGTCAGCCTATGCTGAGAGAGGGACCAGCTTCCTTTCATTTATTCTGCATCTGGCTCCTGATCATTTTCTTTGGTGGCTCCAAGTTCTTGTACAGGAAGAGACCATAATGGACCTTCTTCTGTGAGGGCAGAACTTATGGATCTACTTAGCCTTCTCTTCAGTCTCCCAAGACTGGTCTTTTCAGAACAGATCAAAGAGTGGAGCTAGCATTGTTTTAAACCACTGGTTTCCTACAGTATGTGATCTATCCACTTGCAGATGTCTTTTATGGTCTCAAAAGCCTCCCATGGATTAGCCCACAGTTGACTGTATAAACATTTGCTCTATCCCACATCCTGCTTCCACAGCATGTCGCGTACTTACTTCCCTGTCCTTTGACTCAGTCCAAACATCCTGCAAAAAGCCTCCAGCTCTCCTTGACAACATTCCCTGCTCCCTCTCCCCTCAGCCTCTGCCAGGTTGCAAATAAAACTCCATCAGCACAGCACAGCCCCCAAATTCTTGGAGACCTGCCCACGAGGGAGAGACTCCCATACCTTTCTTTCTGATTTAACTGCCAGAACATGTACTGCTGCTTTGCTGTTGACCTAATGCTTCTGCTGTTGCATAAAGGTCTGTCTGTCTTCACCCAAACCTCCCCCTGCACATTTCGAGTGCTCCCCTCAGTTGTCATCTTGAGCAGCCTTACTGCTGAAGGAGGTGGGCGGGAGAACAGGCACCACGGGAGATGGCTGATCTTCCGTAGCACTTGTGCTCAGGGATGGGAGAACTCATCCTCCTCCACCTCTTCTTACCACGTCAGGAGGTGAAAGCCCCACCACGGCTGCCCAGTACATATATGTGCACCAGCGCCTAGCTCTGTGATCTGGGCAGTGCTGCTGGGGGGCTGGGTGGGAGCTGTGTGGTGGAGCTGAGCGTACACCCCTTTATCTAGCAACCCAGGGGCTTCACTTGCCGGCACTCCTCCTGCCCAGGCACACACAGAACCCTCAGAGGAGAGGGAGCTACTGCAGCTCACCTGTCTCAAGGGACCCCCCCTTCTCCGGCAGCTGGTGGGGGCACTATTGAGGCTTAGGGGTACTGGGGGTTCCTTCTGCCAGAGCAGGTGTGGAGCAGGCAGACTGAGGCAGGGGTGACCAGGACAGCATGGGTGGTACTGTGTCAAACCACAGCACCTGATTTACCAGAAGTTGTGTGTGAAGTGCTGCTGACTTGGAGCAGCTGGCAAGTGAAAACAAACCCTGCACCCTCCCAAATCATTATTTAAACAGTATAAAAGTTTCTGTAAATGTTTAAAACAACATGGTTGGGAGGGGAAGGAGGAAAGACAAACAAATTTGCTGTTTCAGCTTTGCAGAAACAGATATTAAATTTTGGCAGGGTTTTATTCATCCAGAGGATCCAGCTGCTCACATGCTCTAGGAGGCTCCAAGTTCATAATCGCTTCCGTAACATCCTTCTCCAAGAGGCTGCAGTTTGGCACGGGTGCCACCTTTGGTGCCAGCTCTTGACCTACACCTCATGCTGTAGGATCCCAGTTCATGGCCAGGGCATCTATGCCAGGAGTGTTCCCAACAATGTTTTTCTTTCCCAGACCTAAGGTTCACAGTGGTCCAAGTTCAGCAGGAGCCAGAGTCCTCAAAGAAGCAAGGTGCTGTGGGCTGACTGACTGCATGGGAGCAAGGCAGGAATCAGCAGCCCCTCTTTCCCCTGAGGATCTCTTTCAGGAGATGGGGGCTTCTGCTTCCCAGATCACTGCCCCTCCTTCCTCATCTGCTTCAGTAGCACTGCTGACACCTGGTGCATTCCCACAGCAGAAATCCTCTGTAAATCCTGCTTAAATATACAGCTGGCAACAACTAATTCAGCTTTTTGCTGTTGAAGAGCTGGAGCTGTATTCTGGTTTTGCTCCAGGCTGAGAAGGACTTGATCTGAAGCTGTGGGTATTGCAGGCTGCTGGAGATCAGTGGCTGCTCTCCAGCCTCCATGGGGATCTGATGTTCTGGGTTCCAGATCCCAAGCCCTGGAGCATCACCATCATCTGTGAGGAACTCAGGGGAAGGGGGGAATCCTTCCCAGCATGGGAAAACAAGGGTGTACCCATGAGGAGGGCATACAAGAACCAGGTCCCTGGGGAGCAGAATATGTCTGTAGTCCCACCAACTGGCCTGAGGTCCCAGCTGGGACTTGTTTCTGCCCTGTCCACCCAAGGGAAGGGCTCCTGCCCAGTTTTGTGTTTGCCCCATTCTCCTGGCCCAATCCTGCTCAGCCCCATGCTGAGCTGTGGGGTATATATCCCCTCAGTGGCTGTAGCTGGGTAGGTGTTTTCTGCTGTGAGATAGCTCTGCTGTGAGTTGCTTTGGCTGGTGTGTACACCCTGCATTGCTATAGAAATGTGCTCTGAGCTGTTCTATTTGCTCTCTGGTCTCTAGGATTGTGTTCCTGCTTCAGCTGTTCAGACTGACAGTTCTACTGAGCTATGATCTGAAGATGCAATTTCTAGAGAAGCTCAAATACCTGTTGGGTGGCTTCAGAAGCTGACTGTGCTGCTGCTTGGAGTGTGTCCGTACCCCCGTGCAGATATGGCAGGGGAGGTGTCTGTAGTCATTCCTCATACAGCTGGTTCTAGCCTGGCTGTTGCTGCTTCTATTGCTGGACTGACCTGATCCAAAGCAATAAAACTGAGCTGAGCTGGCCTACCTTGGCTCTTGAGCAGGGCTGCTTCTGTTGCCTGGGGCTTCGTGCAGTTTTTCTGGGTGAAAAGCCCTGGCACAGCTTTCAACCAAAGCCTACAGGGTGATGTGAGGGCCTGGCCTGTTTGTGTGCTGTCCTGCCTCTCTGAAGCCCTGTTCTACTTGCACCAGTAACTGCCCACAGACAGCACTAGGAAAAGCTGTTGCTGGGGTCTCCTTGGCTTTTCTAACTTCAGCCAGCTCCTGTGCAGAACCTACACTGAGAGAAAAGAGACTGACATACCGTGAAACCTTCCTCCTCTTCAGCAGATGGTGTTTGCAACAGTGGACTTTGCTTGTGTTGTTATAACAGAAAGGCCTGGCCTAGACAAGAAACAGAAGGAGAACCTGCAGTCTAGTCTTGCTGAGCCTGACTTGCTATGTAAACCTGGCCCAAAAACCTGGATCACACATCAGCTTTGGCTTTTTTTGAGGGTCAGACTTTTGTCATCTTCAATTTTACAAGCTACAGCACTGTCACGCCTTGCCTGCAGTCAGTAGTTCCAGTTACTCTTCTGCATTTGCTGCAGTCTCCTGAGACTCTCAGTGACAGAGGATGTCCAACATCCAGTGTCCAGTAATGCCCAACATGTGTGTTGCAATGTGAACTTTGTGTTACCTTCACAGGAAACCTAAACGCATCTTAAGTGCAGTTAACTTGATATTAAAGGCTTAAGCTTTAGCAGGTCAGTGCTACATCTGTCCTACCTGTGAACTTGACAAGCTTCATGCCTAAAAATCCTTGCAGTTTGTGAAACAGTGCCCTTAATTGAGTGAACTGCTGCGATGGGGTGAGTAACTGCTGCTGACTGAGCCAGTTCCAGCATACCCTGCTAAACTGATGCATTGAGAAGGCAAAGCTGAATCTCCACCAGGCCCACTGCTGTTAGACAGCACTATCTGCAGTGGGTACCTTCAAGAAGAGCCTTGGTCCCAGTCAGGGTGAACAAGAAAAAGCACATTGCCTTGATGTTGTCTGAAGGCTGCCTTCTGCATCATGACTGAGGTGGAACCTGGTTGCCAGCAAAACACAATTGTCAGCTGGTATTTCCAACCTTATTCTATCTATTGCATTCAAGATGTGAGCAAACACAGAGCAAGTGATGTGCCTTCAGATGGAATGGTCAATAAACCACGTGCTCTGAGGCTTCTTGCATGTCTCAGCTGCCTCTAGGCCTCCAAAAAGTCTTTCCTTGAGTCCCTTCTGGCTATCTGATCATCTCCCTGTTCCCAAGTGATGCTGCTGCTCCTAAAGCATTGCTGGAGCTCTGCCTGACTACACTGGCTACCTGAGCTCCTCTGCTCCTTACTTCTTCCAGTAACTAGAGGCTCTGTATGTCAGTGTCTAGCTTCCATTGAAAAACCTGCTGAGCCACAGTGATCTGAGAAGAAACTGCTGAGTACAGTTGCCAGCTCTGTCCCATGTTTGGGTAGTACCTGGAGGAGATGTTAACCTTTGTGGGGAATGGGGTTGTGTACATCTGTAAGCTCTGCTCTTGAAGCACGCAGCAATCTCATGGACATAGCCACCTCCACATCTGAGAGCCAGCTCAGCCCACGCAGCCCCTGTGTGCATCCCTGCTTGCCCGTCTGACTCTGATTGCACCAGGCTTTCTCACAGCTCTTGGGGACAAACCTCACTTAGCCCTGACAAGCCTCAAAAGCTCTTTTGCAGCAAGCCATGTGTGAACTCAGTGCATTCCATACTGGCACCATCTGCCTGCCTCTATCCTGCCCAGTTACAATAGACACAGCAGGCCTGGACAGGTAGGAGGACACTGGGTAGAGTTGGACTTGGTTGCTGGGGCTGGTATGGGTTCAGACAGAGTGCACTCCAGAGCCCTCTGCCTTCAGCTGAAGGAGAAATCTCTCTTTAGCTCCTCTTTTACTCAAAGCTAGTACCATATGGATGCTCTCATGATATTCTTTAACCTCTGTCTGAGCCCCCTCATGCTGCAAAAGTCCCTAGAGGGCAGGAGATGGAATGGGATGGGTTTTACTGCAGCTGAGCTTTGGTGGTTTTTCCCCTGGGGTTGCAAGAAGTTTCATTGCACCCGTGATAAGTGCCAGGCATTAGGGGAAGGTTTACTTCCTGGCATCTTTTCCTGTTTTGCTCTAGAAAACTGATGCTGTGCTAGGAATGCACTGGGACTGAAATTCCACTGGGCCGCGCAGGTCAAACAGCAAATAGCAGCAATAGGGGAAATGAGGGGCAGGATTGCTTTGCTCAACAGAGGTCAAACAGAAAGGCCAAGCCCTTTCCTTTTCATTGTCCCCCAAGCCAAAAAGCAGGAGCTGAGCAGTTTGAGGGAGAGGAGGAAGCTGGGGGTTAGCGGCTGCCTGCCTCCCACCTCTGGCAGGCGAGCAGCCTTGGCACTGTCTGTGCCTGCTCTGGGGAGCTGTGGCACTGGCAGCCTTGCTGCTTTTGAGTTGGTGTCTGATACCCTTGAAGAGCAGACCAGGCTCTGTTTTGCAGGAGGCACAGGGAAGCTTTCAGGATCAGAGGTTTAAACAAGGGGTGTGATGAGCAGTGACAGTTTGGGAAAAACACAAGCAGCAAAAGGTTTTCATACTGTCAGAGAACATGACAGGCAAGTTCACAGCCCCCACAGGCCTTTGGCTTCTTGTTTTCTTTTGCTAAACGGGGAAAGCAATCCTGTGTGGTGACAGAATTGCAGGTGGTGACCCTGTGGCCAGCAGGGCAGAGCTAGAGATGCTGAGAGCAAAGCAAAAAGCCCAGGCAGGAGCTGGCATGGGGGAAGGAGACCTGCAGGGGCTAGGGAAGCTGGGTACCTCTTTTTTTGAGGGGAGGATGCTGTGAGGCATTTGGAAACTCTGCTCCTCCAGTGTGCTCAGCTCCATCTACTGCACCCTGGATGCTGAAGTTGCTCTCAGGGCATCTCTTCCTGCTGCTCAGGGGCTGCCTAGGCTGGTAGGACCTCTGGGGCTGGACAGTGAGGGGTGAGAGATGCAGACAGCCCAAAGCCTGCCTTCTTGGCCTCCACTAGCTGAAGGATCAGGCCACGTCTGCCCAGCAAGCCCTGGGTGGGTGGTGAGTGCAAGCTGGACACATCCCTAACTCTCCAGCCCCTTGATGCTACTGCAAAATGTGTTGCCCCGTCAAAACAGAGCTTGCCTTGTTCCCAGGTTAAGAGAAGGAGTTGTGTGATAAAACGCTGCAGCTGGTCTCTCTAATCTCCCACCAGTGCCTGTATTAACTGTCAAGACAGTGACTTCCTTGATGCTGAGCATTTTGTTTTTCTGTGCACACATCCAGCTAATCAATTAAGTTTCTCAGCAGCTTCCTCTAGCATTCAGGCTTGGAGAGTGGAAGGAATTTGTTATTCTAGGCACTGCTGGAAACACATGAACTGTACAAAAAGCAAATTGGTTGTGCTTTCCAAGCACTGACACTCTTCACTCAAAGCTTTGCTTTCTGGGCCTCCTCCTTCAATCTCCTCCCTGCTCTCCTGAGCACCTCTGGGTGCAGCCCTGGCCTGACCAGCTCACACAGAGCTGGCCTGAGGCACATCCACTCAACATGGTGCTGCACCCTGCTGTGGTGGGGATGGGTGCTGGGAATGCTCTGGGTCTTGGGCAGAGCCATGGCCTTTTTCCTTGGGGTAGGACATTTTCCTTGTCTTTGTGCAGCAGGTCATTATGGCTGTACAAGGGCCTAATGCTGCTGGATTGCCTCTTGCCTGCTTTCCCAGCTGGCTCCCACACTGCCGTCAGGAGAACATGCCAGGGCAGGTTGGTTTGTCCCTTAGCTTAGCCCTCTGCTGAAAAAAAAAAGTCTCTCTTGATGTTTTATTTCCTTTTCTCATCTTGTTTTGTCCTACAGTGTTGCTCCTTGCCTTGTCCAGGCGTGGTCCTCCATACATGGGAGGGAGATGCCATGCGATGCAGTCACATCCGCCCCAGTAACCTCGGACTTTGCAGAGCAGAGTGCTGGGCTGAGAAAAGGAATTGGAAGGATTCAGTGGGGTGGGTGGAGGCACCAAGAAGTGTGGGGTATTTGGGGTGATCTGGGGAAGATTTATGGATGGTTGAGAGGAAGCGTATCTCCTGCCAGCTCGGCTACACCCTGGCTCTCTGCTAGTGGGAGTGGGGATATTTTTCATTGTGTGTTTAGCAATGCAATGGCTTAAGCATGAGAGCGGCAGGATTGCTGGAGTCCGGAGGGTCGCAGAGGTTTGTTAGGAGCTCAGCCAGTTGTGTTTATTCCCCACACTTGAGCCTGTAGGGACATACGCATGTGTCATCCCAGGCCAAGGAAAATTTGGCCTAAGCAGTGCAGAGCTGCTGTTGTCTGGGTGGCTGGTGGGTCAGGATGTCCACAGCTTGAATCCAGCCTGGCCTGGAGGTGAATGAGGTCCCTTCCATTAGGCATTGCCTTGCAGTCTTAGTGATTCCTGCTCAGAGGCTTCCCTGTAGGCTTGCTGCCCCAGCGTGGCATCCCGCTTGGAAATCTCAGCAGAGAGGATAAGGAGGAACTGTCAGGGGGAGAGGTGTATGTGTGAAAATGAGCCCTGCTTTCAGAGGGTCATCATTATCAGCAGGAGGATTTCATCCACCTTCAGTTCTGTTCTCTACAGCAAGACAACCTGGTGCTAACAGCATTGCTTCTGTAGGAGAAATCTCATAGGTGTTCTGCTTGGGAAGTAACTTGGTGAACCAGGAAAGAGAACCCAGGATGCCTGCTCCCCATCTTCTTTTCAAGCTGTTACACAACATTACTCTGGGGTTAATGAACTAAAAACATCTGGGAATAATCAAAGCTGTGTAGGCTCTGGGAAAGCATGGCTGGAGAAAGTTTGAAGGAAGCAACTTGAAAGCTCAGAATTGTTAAAAACAGTCTGGAAGCCCTGGAAATTAAAACTAGGGTAACATCTACAAAGAGCAAGGAAGTATCAAGAGAAGAATCTACTGTCCTCTGAGGAACAGAGAGGAGCCAGAATGAATTGTAATGCTTGAGCCTCTACTAAGCTACAGAGCATTAAACATGGCTTTGGAGCACACAGATCTGCCTTTCCTGCAGCATCTGCTGGCAGGGGAGCAGAGGCAAAGGCCAGGGGGCTGCCTTAAAAACAGCCTGGGGAGTGGAAGTGCGGCTTAATGGCAGATAATCACAATCCTCCCAAAGCCCAGTAATGCCGATGCAGAGCCTGCAGCAAGCGGTACCTGCCAGGGATGGCTCGGGGAGGATGCAGTCGAGGTTTCAGGGCCTAATGGCATCCCTGGCAGGGTGCCACCAGCCAGAGCATGGCTGTGGCAGGGAGGAATGTAACCTGCAGGCTTTGCTTTCCAAGAGACAGGATGCGTTCTTGGGATGGCTGACGGCATCGCCATGGGAAAGGGATGGGATGGAGGGTGTCACCATGGAGGGTGACAGTGACTTGCTGCTGTGCTCAGGCCTTCTCTGGGGTGGCAGCTCAAATGGCCGTGGGATCATCCTGGGTAGATAACCTAGGGCTGGCAGATGACTGGGGGGGTGTCTGGCTGGCAGCAGGTACCACAGAGCAACGTGTGCTTGCTGAGCTGCCTGCAGCACTGACCCTGCTCCGTTTGCAGGAGCCTTGGGGGTTGCTTCCCTGGAGTGGCTCAGAGAAAGACCATGGAGCCAGCCCTCATTGATGGAAATCCCCTGCCTTTAGCATCACTGGGAGGCAAGTCTGTTGTTGGGAAATCTCACTTCTGATTTATAGGAGCTTTAATCTTGAAGGGCTTCTTTTGGTGCTTTCTGTTAACTTTTTTACTGTTTTACATCTCCCCCTACTTCTGCCCCTGGCTGGGTCTGGGGTACAAGCCCCCCGAATCTCCAAGAGATGGAAAAACAGCCTGGGCATGATGAGGGTGGGTACACTGGAGGAAGGACAGTGGGACAGCCAGTAACTGCAGGAGCTATGGAAATGGTTAAAGATTTGGGGTGTCCAGATCTGCTGCATCTTCCATGACAATCTGGCCTCCCCAGCATCCTTGTAAATGAGAAACCACAAAAGCCTCACATTCTATTATTGCTACGGAGCATTAGAGTCTCTCATTTAGGATAAACATTCTCATCTCCAGCAGAGCATGAATAACATTAAATGAGATAGTTAAAATGTTTCAGGCCAATTATAGCCCTGGTGTAACTTCAGCAGAGTTACACCAGGGATTAATTTGATCCAGAGAGTTCTGTCTCCTGTTCTGAACTGGGATTCCAGCATGGGTAATTACATCCTGCCTCTCTGCACTTCCTCTGGAGTTTTAATTGGGTTGAATGGACCAAATCTGCAGCAAGTGTAAATCAGTGTAATTGAGCTCTCTCTGGAGAGGAACCCTGCTGATTTACACCCTCAAATCTGGGCCAGTTTTCTCTGTTTCCTCTCTGCCAGGCTCAAGCTGAGGTTGGTGCAAGGAAACTGCCCCAACCCCGCACCAGCCTCCTGGCAAAGGACTCAACTTCTGCTCTTTTCTCCAGAAAGTCACCAAATTTCCAAACTGCTACTGAGAGCTGAGAGAGCTCTGCCTGTATTCTGTGCTGTGTTGGTTCAGGTCACATCTGCTTTGGGGTGCAGGCAGCCCAGAATGGGTGCACAGCAGCCTGCATCCCACGGTACCTTCTGCTAGTAAGCCCACCACTCTGATCTCCAACTGGGGTGACTGGCTCTCACCTCCCAGCCTGGATCTCAGACCAGGCTCCTTGTGCACCGAGACAGGCAGCTGCACTCTCTCCCTCTTCCACTTCCCAGCCCTCTCAGTAAATCTGTGTTAATGAGGGACATTTGACCCTCTCTTTCTCTTAAGAAGCATTTTTGTTCCATGAGATAGTTAAGAAAAGTGAAGCAATTTCCTCCCTCTGCTTCTACTAAGTTTTTGTAATTGATTTTTTTTGTTTGTTTGTTTTGAGAAAGGGAAAAGTTATAGGGCACAATCAGCCCTTAGGATGCCTCAGCAGCAGTGTCTGATATGGAGTGGATGGAGCAGATAGGCCAGTCAGGATGGAGTGACCCCAGCCCTGGTCCACTTGGTCCATAAGAATGATTGTGTGTGCAACTGAGATGGGAGAGTCAGAGCTAGGAAAGTGCACTCTCTGGCTGTAATTAGGAATTTAATTGTGAGGCATTATCTCAGAGTTGAAGTCTATGGAGAGCCATATGTCCTCCATAGTCAACTGTATACAGGGGCAGCAGCAGAGGAAAGGGTGCTGGGAACAGTCTCCCTCACAGATTTCCAGGCTTTTCTGCTGCTGTGTGGTCCCTTTCCCTTCTCACAGAGAAATGATGAAAACAGACAGTCAGATAAACCCTGGGGAGCTGGGCCCAGCAAGGCCCCGCAGCTTCACCCCCTCCTCCAGGCTGCAGGGGACTGCTGGTCCCACAACATCTCCACAGCCCCAGCTGGCTGTAGCCCACTCGCAGTTTCATTTCCCTTTTGGTTTTTCCCAAAGTGTATTTTAGTAGGGACAGAGATTGAAAGAAGAGCAGAGTTGTCACAATTCTTCCTTCCTCCCCCAACAAATGGCATCTCCTCAGGGGGACTGTGATGGTGGGACCATGTCCTTCAGCCTCCTGGCCTTGAGGAGACTGTCAGCATCCCACCCCTTGGAGAACCACTGGTGACACTGAGCCTGGCCTGTGAGGGCTGTCACTACCAATTCTGTGTTTCTTGTAAAGCGCCGGGTGGTTTTGGCCAGCAGAGAGGACGCGGTTAATGAGGTTAAGCGAATTCCCACTCCCACCCACCAAGGGCCTTCCGGGACCATCAGAAATCTCGGCACAGCCCTCAAACACCTCGCCATGGCCAGCAACCCTCACGCAGCCGCTGACTACAGGCAGACTTGCCTGCTCTTAGCTCAGCTGCTGGCTGCGGCTGATTGAGTAAATAAAGAATATTTCTCATGAAATCCACCCTCTCAGAGGTCCTCAGGCAGAGTGCTGCCCTTTCCGTGGCTCAGGAAACCTTTATCCCCCAAATCTGCAACGCCCCCGAGCAGTGGGTTGAGCAGGCTGTGTTTGCGTAGCCAGGTTTGCACTGCGCCGACCCTGTTCCCGGCAGCACCGTGACATTTGCAGACACCGTATCCAGCTGGCCTCGTGTTGTTCTTTTTGGGATTTTTTTGTATGCTGGTCCAGATGGGGAGAAAGGTTGGACTTGCTGATGGTAAGGTCCAGGCTGAAATCTGCATTTTTCCCTAAGCCCAGGATGACTGGGTCTAGTCTAACCCTGCAAATTTGGGCTCTAATTGGCCACCTCAGGGATTTACACCAGGCTCTGCTCCTAGGATTTCAGGCTGTCACAGCCCCAGCATATGTCCATCTTTCATGGGGTTCCTCTCCAGTCCATTTCTGACTTTGCAGATCCTCCTTGTTGCTCATCACTGCCCACCCAGAGCTGAACGGCCTCAGATCTCTACAGCTAAGCCCATGACCTTTATTTTCTCTCGAATCAATATATAAAATCCCTGCTAAGCAATACCAGTGTGTCAGGGGAGTCCAACTGATTTATATCATCTGAGGAGCTGATTCTCCTTTTGAGGCTTCAACCCTGATAAACTTCTGTCTTTCCAGCCCCCAATCTCTTCTACACTGCCTTCAGCGCATGTACATCATATTCATCCCCTGACCCCCTCACCCTTCTTGGCATTATTGACTCTCCAACTTGCTTTTAATCTGATACAAAATGAAGGCAGCTCCAGGTAACACAGCAGGTTTATTCCTCCTGATTGTAATATATCCTTTACCAAAAAGAATGCTTAAAAAAATTGTTTAAAATTAGTTGAGGTTGTAAAGACTTAATTAAACAGCTTCAAGGGGGGAAAAATGTCTATTAGGAAAAGTCTAGAGGCATTTGTGAAATTCTCATTGTGGAGAACCGAGCTGATGGAAGCTCTTGTCTGTATGTCTGGTCTGACCTTGGTGCTGGGAGGAGTTGCTGCCATCAGCCCAGAGCATCCCAGCAGGAGCCACATCCCGGGCTTCTTCTCCACCGTTGCTGGTCAGCCACTCTCCTTCCCCTATTGCTGTGTCCTGCCTGTGTCTGCCAGTGGTGATTGGCTCTCAGAAAGGAGCAAACAGCCTGTTCTGGGTGCAGAGGGGGTGTATTATTCATGCCAGCTGTGGTGAGGCCGATGAAGCTGTGTCCACAGAAAGCATTCTGATGTGTGACTACTGCACTCAACAAAAAAGCAATGACCTGTCTCCTTCTGCCTTACATGTATTGGCAGAAGCTTTGAGAATTGCTTTTTGGGTCATGGTGAAGCTGATGTTTGCAAGCCCGCTGGTCCCAATGACTGATCAATACACGCTGATAGACTTTTCCCATCAGAACATTTATTTTTCCAACAGGACGAGTTCTTAAACAAATGAAGGCTTGCACAAGAAATCGTCTGCCTCATTTTGGCAGCAAACAGAAAACAGGAATATTTTTCTTTACTCTAAAACCAGATTTTTGTGGCTAAATAGAGCCAAAAATATATCTACACCACGCACCCACCCCACCCCCCCCACCAC